>OX456994.1:26698219-26705525 GCA_949752705.1 Callimorpha dominula
TTGCACAGCTTTTGTGCGATACCACGCTGGACTGCTCCTAACTGCTTCATGACGCCCAGCTTTCTAACGGCCGGGGCCCAAACGCCGGCTGCGTACAGGATGATTGGTTCCACGGTAGCCACATATATTATTCTTATGACTTCAGGGTGAAGTCCCCAGCTGGTCTTTGCCGCCCTGGTTAATTGTTGGTGGATGCCTATTGCCTTTCTGCACACGTTTGCGACGTGTGTGTTAAAAGTTAGCTTTTCGTCGATGGTGACGCCTAGGATTTTGATCTCTTTGGACATGGCAATGTCGATCCCGCCCATGGTCAGGCATGGGGTGTCGTATTTTAGTTTGCGAGTAATAACCATTGCGTTGGTTTTGTGCGGGGCAAATTTAAGTTTGTTTTGTACACCCCACGCCCGAACATGTTCGAGAGCGGCATTAGCACGTCCCTGGATCTCCAGCGATGCGTCACCATCGAAGATCAGCACAACGTCGTCAGCAAAGGCCTGGCAATAGTCACCCCTAGCTTCAAGGCTCTTTAGAAGCGGGTCCAACAAAAGGTTCCAGAGTATTGGTCCCCCTATGGAACCCTGGACACAACCCTTACTTGTGGCCTTGCCGAACTCTTCGTCTGCGTACCTGACAGTGACCCTTCTATCCTGGAGATAGCTGTCGATGACCCTCCTCAAGCCGATTGGACATTTTTCCTCAGCCAGACGAACCTTTATGGCTGGCCACCAGGCACTGTCGAAGGCTCCCTCTATGTCCAAGGATACTAGGACCACTATTTTTTTAAGATCTATCTTGCTGCGTATGTGCTGCATTAGTACATAGAGGGAGTCCTCCGTGCTCCTCTGGGGCATAAATCCATACTGACGAGTACTCATCCTTGGGATCAAATGGAACTTGAGGCGGGCCACCAACATCTTCTCATATATTTTGCCTAGTATTGGCAGAAGGCCGATAGGTCTGTACGCCTTTGGGGTGCTGTAGTCGTCCTTTCCGGGCTTCTTGAGTACGATTACTATCGCCTCCTTCCATATTTCGGGGAAATGGTGGCATTTCAAGCAGCCGTTTAAGAGAGCAAGGGCTACCTCAGGGGCACCTCCGATGGCTCGGCAACAAATATCGGCGGTGAAACCATCTGCTCCTGGAGCCTTCTTAGCGTTAAAGGAGTTGCATGACGCCATCAGTTCAGCCATTGTAAATGGTGGCTCGCATGGGTCACCATGCCCTCCAGCATTCACAACGTCGGCCTTGTCCCTGACAAGGCGGTGCCATGTGCTGTCACTCTCCGTAAGATCTTCTGGGTAGAAGGTTTTCGCTAGTAATTCAACTGAACCCTTTGTGTCCAGCACCTTTCCGTCCTTCACTAGCGGTTGGTCCTCTCCCCTACCCTTGGTCCTTCCTATCACCCGGTAGATTCCTTCCCAAACCCCTTCCTTGTCTTGTTTGGCGCAAAAAATTTTCCAACTCTCGATCATATCTTTGGCTGCTTCTGTTTCATAATCAACTTTCTGTTTCAGGTACTCTTCAACGACTTTCGATCTTCGGACCGGTGCAGCACATCTAATTCTGCGTTTTTTGGTAGCGACTTCCTGCTTCATCCTCTCGAGTTTCTCGGACCACCACGGCAAGGTGAGTACATCGTTGCTCTTCCTCATAGGCATTGATGAGGTGCATGCGTCTCTTATTGCTTGAGTGTATTTATTTATAATTATATTAATTTGATTGACTGTATTTAATGTATCAATTTCTATTTTATTAATTTTGTTCTGTAGCATTAATTGGCTGAGTTTCTCATGAAACTCAGGCCAATTAGCTTTTCTTGTATTGAAAATTCTAGTGGTTCTGTTGATTTTAATGCCTTTTGACCTTTTTAATTTTATGTTAAAAACGATGCCGTTGTGATCCGAGCTCGTGAGGCCCTCGTCTACCCTCCAGTCGTCTACCAGGTCCAGAATATCCGTCGAACATGCCGTAATATCGACGTGACTGCAGTAACGTTTACCGCCTCTGATCGTGTCGAAAGTCGGAATTTCCCCTCTGTTGAGTATGTTGAGACTCAGCTCATCGAGAACTCCGGAAACTTCTTCGCCCCTACGGTCGATGGACAAGCTTCCCCACCAGGTACTTTTAGCGTTTGCATCTCCTCCTATGATCCACATTCTGGACCCTACTTCTTCCTCAACGTGTTTGAGGTGCTCCAGGTACGGTTCTATTGGCTGGTCCGGCTCAAAATAGAAAGAGACCAGCGTGATCCTCCAAGCACTGGTCCGGATCCCCACCACGGTGATGTTGTTCGTGGTGAGTTTCGGGTACTGCGTGACTATAAGGTCTTGATCAAAGACCGCTATTGCGGCCTTAACAGTTCCATTCCCAGTGTCAGTGCTCTGGAAAATCCGAACGCCCCTGTGATTCCTGACAACCTTAGCACCTCCCACATATGGTTCCTGGAGGAGAGCAACGGCGACTCCGCGCTTCACGGCTTCCAATAGGAGCTCGTCTGTTGCCAGTTTTTTCCGCTGGAGGTTCGCCTGTACGAATCTGTAGAGGTTTGGGTTGCCTTGGGTGCCCTCAGCAGTACGCGACCGTCGACCTGGCCACGTCATCCCATTTCTTCCGTACGGGGCAATCGTGACTAAAAGCATTGTGTTGCGTGCCGTACTCTATTTTTGCCCTCGTGCAGTTTCGACAGGCGGGTGGCAATCCTGAGAGCCAGTCCGCGCACTCCGATCTCATATGGGGACCGCCGCAGTGGCTGCATAAGTCCGCTGGCTCTTTACAGAGCCGCTTGCCATGCCCGAAGCCCAGGCAGCGAGTACACTGGACCAAAGGGGTCTGGTCCTCGATTTTAATGCGCTGGAGGTCAATGTGCACGGTCCCGGTTTCTATAGCCCGTCGCCAGATGGTGGGCGAAACGCTGACGATAACGTGGCCAATATGTGGGTTGCGTGTCCTTCTTCTGTACCTTATCTCCACCCTGTTGTCCCCACTGTCGAGGCCGTCAAAAACCCCCCTGTTCTGATTTCTGAGTGCTTTCAATATGTCTTCATCGGTGTTCACGACCAGAACGTTCTTCAGAATCAGAAGCGGGTCCTTGTTTTTAACTTCCTCGACAGTGAGGTCAACTCCTTCTTTTTGAAGCCGGGCCTTTATTTTGTTTCTTTCTTCTTCGGTTTCCAGACCTATTATTACTTTCCTGTCCTTAGCCTTCCTCACCTTCTCCACCTTTATCCACCCATCTTTGGCGTTTACCGCTTCCCTTATTCTGCTAAGGACCTCGTCGCCTGTTTCGGTTTCGTTCTTGGACGTGACCACAACCGAGTGTAACGTACTGCGCCTTGGCAGTGAGTTCTCGGACCGAGTTGCGGCCACACTCGCATAGGTACCCCTATCCAAGAAGTCACTTTGACGGTCTATTTTCTCCTTGAGCTCTTCCAATTTTTTGTTATTTTCTGTTAAGAGCTTTGTGTGTTGTTCTATTGTACGTAGAATCTTACATGCGTCGGATTCGTCGGGAAAAGATTCTGTGGCTAGCGGCTTTGGGTCTGTTGTTACTGGCACTTCCTTTGTCATTCGTAGCTTTGTCTCTTTTAGCTCAGTTTCAGCTTCCTTTACCAATTTGAAGAGTCTTTCTGTGGCTTCGGTGATAGCGGTTTTGATCTCCGTCTTAGTGTTCCTAGAGCTATTTAGATGTAGCTTTGCCTTTGTTAGACAGGCTTTAGCCTCCGCAGTTCGATCTGTATATTTGGCTTTTGGCGGTGAGCATGTTTCTACGGAGTTTCGCTTATTGGTCGTGGTCGCAGCTTTGCTCTCTTGTATCAGAGCAGGCTTTGTTTTGGTTTTCGCAGGGCCAGCCTGCGACGTCTTTTCCGTTGTAGGGTGGGTGGGGCTGGTGTTTGTGGCTTCCCACTCGTCTATGCTGCGCCTTACGTTTGGCGGCGCAACTGCCCCAGGTCTTGACGGGGACTTTTCGCCGTCGGCCGCCTTTAAAGGTGTTCTAAAGCCAAACATGTTCGAAGGTATGCGTCAATGTAAGCCTAAAATTAAAAGCGTCAATAGGGACGACAAGATAAAATAAAGAAAAATAAATGGTGCAGAACAAAACTGCAAAAAAAACCTTACAACTACTGTAGTTAGGTTTAGACCTAATCTGTTAGTGCCCAGTCAATAAGACCGGGGATCAGCAAATATTGTGGTCAATAAACCTCTGACGTCAACTACTGTCACACACAGATATTAAAAATTTTTCGTGGGTTCACAATTTCCTCCCGTTCCCACTACACACTTCAAAAGTTCGCTATCGTACTGCTTCCAGTGAGAACAGGGAGGGTGTTTCTATCCGACGGATCCTGACAAATGAGGTGCGGTATGAAAGGGGTAGTCGAGACCTACCCAAATATATAATAATTTAGACAATAAGCCAAAGGGTTGAAATGTTATTAGCCAAAAAGTTAAAAAATTTGTAAATTTTGTACCAGAAATTCCTGTTTTCAGGTGTCAATTCCCAAACGGGACTCCGCAGGGGGTTCAAAGTGGTATAGTATGAAGCGGTGGATGTATCAGCCCAGCTGTGGACCAGCTCCAATCAGTGACGGACTCGGAACACAAGGTAAGTAACCTCTAAAGGTACGTTTACGTAGCAATTTCACAGAATTACAGTTAAAAATAAAAAATTTAAACAAACTATACGTTCGATATCCAGGAATTGGGTATCTACGTACAGCTGGTGCTATAGCCGAAATGTTAAGACAATAAAAGTCAATATAAGTTGGTAAACAAAAAAGTTATTAAGATTTTCTTGCAGAAAAACCTCTAAATTTTAACAAGTGTCAATTTATGTGATTATAATGGAATATAATAGAAATTTTCAGGATTATTTAACACTAATTACTTTCAGGCAGCTACTGGTGTCGTAATAAACGTAAATAGTCAATGTTCTAAGTCGGAAACTGAAAAAAGCAATATACCGATTTCACGTAAAGTGCTCAGGTATATCAACTCGCCTACATAAACAAACTTGATAAAAGGAACTTTCGGGAATTTTATTTAAATTTCTATCCGACGGATCCTGACAAATGAGGTGCGGTATGAAAGGGGTAGTCGAGACCTACCCAAATATATAATAATTTAGACAATAAGCCAAAGGGTTGAAATGTTATTAGCCAAAAAGTTAAAAAATTTGTAAATTTTGTACCAGAAATTCCTGTTTTCAGGTGTCAATTCCCAAACGGGACTCCGCAGGGGGTTCAAAGTGGTATAGTATGAAGCGGTGGATGTATCAGCCCAGCTGTGGACCAGCTCCAATCAGTGACGGACTCGGAACACAAGGTAAGTAACCTCTAAAGGTACGTTTACGTAGCAATTTCACAGAATTACAGTTAAAAATAAAAAATTTAAACAAACTATACGTTCGATATCCAGGAATTGGGTATCTACGTACAGCTGGTGCTATAGCCGAAATGTTAAGACAATAAAAGTCAATATAAGTTGGTAAACAAAAAAGTTATTAAGATTTTCTTGCAGAAAAACCTCTAAATTTTAACAAGTGTCAATTTATGTGATTATAATGGAATATAATAGAAATTTTCAGGATTATTTAACACTAATTACTTTCAGGCAGCTACTGGTGTCGTAATAAACGTAAATAGTCAATGTTCTAAGTCGGAAACTGAAAAAAGCAATATACCGATTTCACGTAAAGTGCTCAGGTATATCAACTCGCCTACATAAACAAACTTGATAAAAGGAACTTTCGGGAATTTTATTTAAATTTCTATCCGACGGATCCTGACAAATGAGGTGCGGTATGAAAGGGGTAGTCGAGACCTACCCAAATATATAATAATTTAGACAATAAGCCAAAGGGTTGAAATGTTATTAGCCAAAAAGTTAAAAAATTTGTAAATTTTGTACCAGAAATTCCTGTTTTCAGGTGTCAATTCCCAAACGGGACTCCGCAGGGGGTTCAAAGTGGTATAGTATGAAGCGGTGGATGTATCAGCCCAGCTGTGGACCAGCTCCAATCAGTGACGGACTCGGAACACAAGGTAAGTAACCTCTAAAGGTACGTTTACGTAGCAATTTCACAGAATTACAGTTAAAAATAAAAAATTTAAACAAACTATACGTTCGATATCCAGGAATTGGGTATCTACGTACAGCTGGTGCTATAGCCGAAATGTTAAGACAATAAAAGTCAATATAAGTTGGTAAACAAAAAAGTTATTAAGATTTTCTTGCAGAAAAACCTCTAAATTTTAACAAGTGTCAATTTATGTGATTATAATGGAATATAATAGAAATTTTCAGGATTATTTAACACTAATTACTTTCAGGCAGCTACTGGTGTCGTAATAAACGTAAATAGTCAATGTTCTAAGTCGGAAACTGAAAAAAGCAATATACCGATTTCACGTAAAGTGCTCAGGTATATCAACTCGCCTACATAAACAAACTTGATAAAAGGAACTTTCGGGAATTTTATTTAAATTTCTATCCGACGGATCCTGACAAATGAGGTGCGGTATGAAAGGGGTAGTCGAGACCTACCCAAATATATAATAATTTAGACAATAAGCCAAAGGGTTGAAATGTTATTAGCCAAAAAGTTAAAAAATTTGTAAATTTTGTACCAGAAATTCCTGTTTTCAGGTGTCAATTCCCAAACGGGACTCCGCAGGGGGTTCAAAGTGGTATAGTATGAAGCGGTGGATGTATCAGCCCAGCTGTGGACCAGCTCCAATCAGTGACGGACTCGGAACACAAGGTAAGTAACCTCTAAAGGTACGTTTACGTAGCAATTTCACAGAATTACAGTTAAAAATAAAAAATTTAAACAAACTATACGTTCGATATCCAGGAATTGGGTATCTACGTACAGCTGGTGCTATAGCCGAAATGTTAAGACAATAAAAGTCAATATAAGTTGGTAAACAAAAAAGTTATTAAGATTTTCTTGCAGAAAAACCTCTAAATTTTAACAAGTGTCAATTTATGTGATTATAATGGAATATAATAGAAATTTTCAGGATTATTTAACACTAATTACTTTCAGGCAGCTACTGGTGTCGTAATAAACGTAAATAGTCAATGTTCTAAGTCGGAAACTGAAAAAAGCAATATACCGATTTCACGTAAAGTGCTCAGGTATATCAACTCGCCTACATAAACAAACTTGATAAAAGGAACTTTCGGGAATTTTATTTAAATTTCTATCCGACGGATCCTGACAAATGAGGTGCGGTATGAAAGGGGTAGTCGAGACCTACCCAAATATATAATAATTTAGACAATAAGCCAAAGGGTTGAAATG
>OX456995.1:600000-807061 GCA_949752705.1 Callimorpha dominula
TAACTATGGTCTTATATGGTGTTGTAAGTACATAATATATGCAATAACGTAATAACCTCATACATCACATACATTTGAAAGTTTTGTAAACCTGTCTTCACTGCATCGAAATGTTATCCATTACAATCGAGACGGTTGTTACACCACCCTGAGCGTGTCACCCATAATTGTGTAGCTAGTCGCAGAACCCTCACAGTTGCAGAAAACATGTCACAACAACAGTAAATGAATAGAGTTTATGTGACGGTAGCTCAGTGTTTCGAATGTGTGATTAGTCACGTCTAGCTATTTGTGGCGAGTCTATGACTAGCGAAAGCTTCCTTCATCTTTCTAGTTATGATGTACTCCTGCTATAGGACAGTTGTAATTACAGGCGGGAGGTGACACGGGCTTATGAGCGAAACCGTTGTTGCGAGGATTGTCCCACTTTTTCGCAGTAGTCGTTAGTTTAACAACTAAATTAATATCAGATCAGATCGAGAATATCTCAAAGTTTCTCAAGAAAATACTTGATTAAGGAGTATGCGAGTTATATGTTATCTACTCCTTAAATATTCATATTCAACTAAATTCAATTCGTAAAAATCGTGACTTGATATTCGATAGTAGTAGATACTTTTCTACAATTTTTACGACAAAAGTTTATTACTTACGCATCAAGGTGAGTATTAAATCTAAATAAGAACATGATTTTTCAAAAAAAATTGAGAAAACATAAAGAATAAAGGCGACGCTACGGATGTGATGAATATATACCTAAGTTTTATAGTTTTTGACTGCAACGTGATAGACAATGATAAAATATCTAATATTCATAACTCAGTTTATAATAAAACTCTTTTTGAAAATCGTAAACTCTCCGGAAACGACGTGATTCTGCGACATCTACGCCTTGAACATGTGCTTCTCAAACACTGACTGTATGGATACAGTCAGTGTTTGAGTACTCTAAACCTGGAGGTTTAGAGTAGGACAAGATAGATTGCCACTCGAATTGAACTCGCCTAAATGCTTACAAATGTCCATGATTTAGAAGGCGTTACTACTACAGTTTTCCTGACTGTTCTTTTTATGAGGGGAGATAGACTTGGCTTGACTAGCTTGACTTATGCGATACCAGTGAAATTGTGTTGCCAGGGTTTATGGGAGTTTATAGACGAAAAGCTACTTATATGAATTTAAGATACAAGCAAAGTCTTGAAATGGGTTGTCGGGATAGACACCAATTAACAGAAGTGTAATATGCAATAGTCTAAACATAAACATCTTTCATTCAGTCGGAGTTGACATTGAAGAAGTTATTGGGAGTCAATGAGGCAGTGAAGACTTAAGTGCTACTGTTCTGCTGTCTGAACAAAAAACACTACTTATTTCCTATTGCGCAGGTAGGTATACAAAATTAACACAGAATTAACAGCTAACTATGCAGATCTGGTGTTTGGATTTTATCTCGCACAACGAAATGAGCGGGTTGTTTGCTATTCTAACCCCAGCAGAGTTGTATAATCTATTACACAACTCTGCTGGGGTTGTCTACAACCCAAATTAAAACGTGACCTACAAATATGGATAATTCCCCTTTACACGCTTATATAATTTCTTATAGAGGTTTTCTGTACAACGTTACGTAACGTTACTTTCAAGTTTAGATAATCACTTAAAGATTTGCCGTTTTTAGTTTATTTTTGGCAATCCATTGTTTTAATAATTTTGCTATTTTATTTTTTATTGGATATAGCAACCTATTGTTGAGGTTCGGATAACTGTAAAATGCGGATAAATGTGTCTCAAATATTGTTAATACATATTGGTAAAATCTTGCAACTGAATGTTATATCAGTTCCCCCCCCAGACCGATTGAGCTTAACTATGGGATGGGGTCTATGCAAAAAATGTATTGGTAAAATATCATTGATATTAAATATTTATAGCGATTCCTCCTACACAATGATACACAATTTCTATAAAACAATATATTATCTCAATACGTACTTGTATAACATAATTTTCTTCAGAGAATTATGTTGTTAAGAACTGAGTCAGAGTCACATTCAGTGTTAAAGTACAGTTCGATGTGACTGTTTAATCTAATGTTTTTTTTAATTATAGGTTTATGAAACAATTCATGTTACTGTTGTATAAGACCAACAGCACTAGTCTGAATTCAATGTGTTATTTATATTACAAGTGTTATGTAATGCACAAACATTTCAATTGATACTGAAGACTATATTCCGATAGGTCGTTAAAACGGTTATAGTTTTCATATATTATAGTTATATCGGTAGTAATATAATTGCGTGTAATTAAGCCTGTATAGTTGGTTGAGCGTAATTAAGCCTGTGTAGTTGGTTGAGCGTAATTAAGCCTGTATAGTTGGTTGAGCGTAATTAAGCCTGTATAGTTGGTTGAGCGTAATTAAGCCTGTATAGTTAGTTGAGCGTAATTAAGCCTGTATAGTTGGTTGAGCGTAATTATTGCTGATTTTGCAGAAGGTTTTGTACGTTGGTGAGATTTAATAGCGAGTCTTTTGGAATAATTACTTTAAAATCCTATTGATTACTTTTAATAAGTAATTAAACTCAAATAAGCATTTTTATTTAACTAGCAATGTAGCGGTCGGTAATAGGTACCACAAAAACGGTAATAGGAACAAGCCCTATCTAATGGATCGGTAATAGGGACTTAGCATTTTTTTTTACTTTCAATTATTTTTATAGTAATTTTTGTTAGCTGTTGTATATGTTTCTGAAAAGATTATACACTGAAGAACTTGAAAAAAATTAAAAGGTGACGCCAGTAATAGTAATTCAACTTGTACTTAATTTTTCATATTAATCGGATCTTAGCTGAAACTAGCGGTAATGCGTAATTTCTAGGATTGAATTTGAAATTTGAATTGTCAAATTCTGTGATAATTGTTATCCGAAAGTTTATAGGCTTAGACAATTGGTGAGGACATTCGAATAATACTAGTAAGTACACAATGTACGTAAGGCGTCTAGAGTTATAAAGATTCCTTTTAGCTTTATAATCAGTTTTCGCGAAGTTTCGATTTAAGAAAATGAAACTCAATATGTTATGCCAGTGAAGATTTGTCTTATAGTAAAGTGCATGTATATACGAATAACTTTATATGCGTCTCATACAGAAGGCACGTTTGTTTCAGAAAAAAACGTGACATTCCGAAGAGCTTTTCTTGCCTTATATATCACTTGCTACTTATCTCTTTATACGTATATCTGTATATATGCAAAGTAACCGAGCGTCAGGCGTAATGGTTCTACGAAGTACAGAAGCACACATTTGCCCGAAAAAAAAGCGCACACGAACTATATTTTACTGTTGAATGTGGGAAGTCTTCATGTTTCTCGTCTATCTATACACGTTAACGATGTCATAAAAATGCCGTCAAGTAATTGATTTAATAAAATCGAGAGGCCAATCGCGAGTGTCGGGAGTGCGTTTTATTTCTTATCAATTGGCCGCTTTACAGGTTTACGTTAAATAAAAAATGTAATGTTCAAAAGAGTCCATTCATCTCCGTCGGTTAATGTCTAACTGAACAAGGCTGCTAGAAGTGGGTGTGCGGCGGACGCTGGTTATTGCCTTAACCTTTAAGAGGCTACATTTCCATATCGGCCGTGTGTTCTCATTAGGAAAAATCGTAAGGATGTCTTTAGTACAAAGGGCTCCCAGAAAGTTGTTCTCCTTATACTGAAACTCAGTAAGAAATAGGTCTGTTGTAAATGGCCGATATAATTTGAAAATATTTTTTCCTTAAAAAAAAATTGAGACAAGGCTAGGCAGATGATGACTAACACTCAATACTATTATATCTTTTGAGGTTTGGGATTCATTTGCTTCTGCAAGTATTTGTAATTGTATAGGACTTAGCAGATTTCTGCTTGGTCTGCAGCCTTGTGCCACTTAGGTAGCACCTGGAATCACGACTGCCGTCAAACAGAACTCCTATCGTAGTGGTATTTCTCCTGCAATGGTAATCAACTGCGGAAGAAATAGCACTACGCGCATTAATGATGCCAAGCGCCGTTATCCGCTTAGCATCAGGAGGATATTTTTCCAATTTAGTTACAAATAAAACTTACAGAGATTTGGGGTTCATTGGAATTCGTTCTCCAACCAGGAGTAGTGACACTAGCACCTCCGCCCCACAATAGATCGAAATATAGCTGTAAAAGTCTCAATGACGTAGCGAATTTATAGAGCTCCTACTTTGTCTGGCCGAGGTAATGTCCACTAAACGTCCACCTATCATAAAAAGTGACCAATAAAAAGCAATAAGGTGCTGAACTCAAACTTTTCCCAAAAAAAAATCAACAGCTAAGAGTAAATTTGTGAAATTCTCCGTGATTTAAAGCGTAAAAACTTCGAACAAAATTCAAATTAATTACAAGCCCAACAATTTCCCACAAACTAATTAAAGTTAGCTTTTTCTTAAAGAGAAAGTTCGTGGTTTTAGCAGTTCAAAGATCTTAGGGTACTGTTATGTTGCTGCTGGGCCTTCAAGTCTTCACGTTGTTACTGTTCCTCAGAAAACAATTTTCATTTTATGAATAGCTTGTTACAATCTCTTCATGTATTAAGTACATATATATATACTTGAGTGTTAGGAAGGTAGCATATAGTGTACAATAGTGTACATGTCAAATTCAAATTTAAGAGAAAAATTTAGATTCTCTTTAAGAGGACTCCATCCAATAAATTTTCTTTTATTGCTATCCATGAATTGGCAACATTAAATGGTTCTGAACTAACACTGGACTCGAGGGATTGCGTCCAATATAAAACTCTGTTTGCAAGCCTTGCACGTAGTCTCACCGAGTGTGTGTACACGCCTGAACTTGGGGCTGCTAAAACATGCTTATTAGGTATGTTCTTATTTAACTAGAGAGGGGGAGGGGAGGGAGCAAATAATGCTGGGGTGGCGTCTGTAGTTGTATTATTCAACGTATACTAAAATATATTATAAAATTAATATATAATAAAGTAAAATACATAATAACTACTCAAAATTTTCAACTTAAATGTGTTTTACTTAACAAAAACGTCGCATTGAGTCCCGCTATGACAAAGAAACACTTTAATGTACATAAATTAGTTATATGTATAGAGTATAGAGTTAGAGTCAGATTAACACTATATTTGTTATTCTAAGACAGAAGACTGTTACGATCTATTTGAAGTGAATTTTGTCGACTTACTCCACACCACTCGCAACGTGTTGGAAATCGTTCTTTGACACAAAAGTATAACAAATTCATTTTGTAGGAATGTTTATAAAACATTAACATAATTTCACCCGTGTGCCGCCTTAACTAGATACGATATATGTACATAATTATGTTCAGTGAACGTTTTTATCGCAGCTTTTATCATCGTCTTTGCTGTTTTTAGATTTTTTTTCGAAGGTAAATAGCTGTGTACAAATACTAAAAATGCAAATAAATTACACACATGCATGTTTTATTTGTAATGTTAAATAGATGCGTAGATACTACATCCACCGTGATTGTCTAAACTTCAGTTCACTACATACAGCATTGTTATTGAAATGATAGTAACGCTTAAGTGACAAAGTCGGTAACATTTTCAGCATTAGTGCATATACTTTGATGTTAGGTCAAATTATGGCAAACGATCGGAGGTTGACCTCAATTCGAGGTGGCTCGGCTCGCTTCCTCCGCAAGGAAGCCGCCGTCCGTCGCTCCGCCCGACCTACTGATGCTCAGATACTACTCGTTTTTTGTGCTTATTATATCTAATTCCATCGATCTTTCATTAACGACGCCACAGACACATTTATCCTTATGTGTATGGCAGTTTTTATGACTGCACAGTTTGGTGCCATTAATATATTACATGGTGAAGAGTTTCAATAGATATCATGAACATTATCGAGTAACTATTTGCGATATTGTGCATCATGCATGAAAGAGGAGAATACAGATAGAATAAAGTTTTTAAAAAAATATTCGTCATTTATGAAATTCGTTTAGTTGCGTTCGGCTCTGTTACAAGTTGTACAAACGGCGAGGGTAAGATAGGTGAAGAATAAAAAAATAATAAAATGGTGATATAGTAAGTTTGATGTTAAGAGATGCACACGTACGTGCGATGAGTGGTGCGCTGGGCGGCTGGGCGGCTGGGCGCGGGCGGGCGTCGATAGCACGGCGGCGGCGGAGCGCGGCAGTGCGCGGCGCGCGCGGCTGTCGAGGAGCCGCCCGCTTGCTCCGCGCCGCACCGGCCGCGCCACGTGCCCGGCCAGCCGCCCCCGCGCGCCCTGCACCTGCACCTGCCACAACAACAGTGCCGGAGAGTCTCTGTGGCGGTGCGGGCGCGCGCCCCGACCCCACTCGCGTGCTCACAGCGCTCCGCCGGCGCCGCGCCGGTCCCCGCGGCCTGCACCGACGACGACACCGGCTCCTCACACACGACTCATAGGTACAGGCTCTACATGTCATTTCACTTTGCATTACTTAAGTTCGCGATGCCACGCGATGACTGCAAAGAAAATTAAATTTGAAATAGATTGTTAACGAGTGACAGTTGATGTTCTTGAAATCTTTTGAACCATCATTCATCGCTTTAATATGCACTTTGCTAAAGATTCGAACAGTGATTTCTTTCGAATAAATTGCTTCAATGAATACTTTATGTGAACAAATCATGTATTTCTGAAGTGAAGGTAGGATTTGATCCAAGAATAAATAATGACTCATAACCGGATGTTAAAACAAAAATGTACAGAATCAAAACAGAAATGTAAATAGTAAACAGCTTCGTAAAACGCTTCGCTGAATATACACTTGGTAGTGGTAGTGGAGTGGAGGCAGTTTCCGCAGGTTGTCCGACGAGAGCCGTGGGTGCTTTCGCTACACGCTCATAAGACAATGACGCGACGCGGGCCTTAAAGAGCCGTGCACATTGCAAGACAATTAGCCCACTTACCTCTTTGAAACTGAAAACTTGTGTATTCATGCCGAAATTTTGATGTCCCGAACACCGCGGCCGGAAATGTGAGTTTACGTAGAAATACAAATAACAATTATGAAACTGGTATTTGAAGTTAAATTTTGTTCCTGAGCCAATGTTAGAATACAATAGTTGTCTTATCGCTTTCACTTGTCTATTAGAAATAAATAATAGGTTAAAAAAAACAAAAAAACATGCTTTAACTTCTTCATAAATCGTGTTTTTTAGTTTCTTTAAACTACTTTTATTTTATTATTTATTTTTCACTTTTTAGTTCAGTTTCTCATTAATGCGTGGTTTTTAATTTTGTAACTACCTGTGTGACCCATCACACAGTGGATAATTTGTGCACCTGCTGCCTTCCTCGGATTTTCAGTGTACTTAAACGCGTACTTGGCGCAAGACACTACCGTTTCTTTGAATATAAGAAATCGCTAATCCTGAAAATCCTGATGAGGATAATGGAACAAACTACATAAATTAGTGCATTGTCCATTGTCCTTGATAAGTGTGCAAAGTTTCAAATTAATCCGACGTTTTCAAGTTCAAGAAATCACGTTCAGATGTTCCGTTACATACATACATATGTATGTAACGGAATCTCTGAACGTGATTTTCACCCCCTTCAAAACGTCGGATTAATTTGAAATTTACCTTTATATCTTTTGGTATACATACGTACATACCAAGCTAATAAAAGCGTGTTAAAAAGATGAGAAGTAAACTCTAAATGTAAAACATGACAACTCTGTATTTAATTATTTTTATCATAACATAAGTTATCCAAACAATTTTGAATAATAAACAAAAGTCGTCTTTTACCTGAGTAGGGCAGTTGTAGGCGTTGGTACCCACTTCCTATGGGGCAAACCTTTGTTGTTTAAAAAACTATTTCTTTAAATAATGGTATTCGAGTTCCCGAAGTCAAAAGAAATGATAATCTTATGCTTAGACTTTGCATAACGACCGCAATATATGTGTTACGTTCATGGCGGAAAGTTCTATAACCCGGGTAGCTAATGATGGGGTCTAAATCTAACCCATTAGTTAATGATCGTAGCGATGCACATGTTACCACTTACGCCCCCTACCACGGTGGCAGTTCAAGTTTTGACATATACAAAAAGTTTCATCTTCACCACCAAGGCTTTAGTTGCGCGTGTGTTGAAGGAGGATGAATGCATTACCAGGATTAACCAGGATCTTAAAACTCATTAGGTTTAGAGTTTTAATGTCCTGGATAATATAAGATCTAGAATTTATGTAAATATTTATATGCTTCATCAAATATTAATTTCTTAGGTCCTATTTATAACGCTTTGACCCAGTGAATTTTCTTTTAACCTACAATTTATTTAAGGACTTTTATTTAACTTCTGAGTTGAGTCAAAATCCATTCTAAGTTGATGTGTCTTACCTATAAGCTACTTCATTGCTTTGGAACTAATTGTTTCCTACTTGAAGGATAGAATTCAACATGTAGATGTCAATGGTGCGAGGTCTTCTGGATTACCGGTTACTATGGGTGTTCCTCAGGGCTCTATATTAGGTCCTCTACTTTTTCGCATATATATAAACGATTTACCTTATTATTTAAAAGATCTCTGTGATATAGTTCTATTTGCTGATGATACGTCACTTATTTTTAAAGTCGAGCGTAAGAAAATAGTTTTTGACGATGTGAATAGGGCACTAAATGATGTATTATATTGGTTTTCAGCTAACAATCTCTTACTAAATGCAAATAAAACAAAGTGTATCTGCATAGTGTCTACAGTATATATCCAACACAGATCTAACAATCACAACAATACCAATAACTTACTGCACGAATAACGCAATGGTTTAAGTGGTAACCTAGCCACTACGCCGCGCCGGGTGTTGTTAGTTCAAATCCCACACGCGACAAAAATTTGTGTAATCGACAAATAGTTGCCCCGAGTCTGGGTGTTCTTTGTGTCCGTTGTATAAATGATTGTGAAGCCCCCTACGACACAGGAATATTCCTATTGCAGGAGTGAAAAGACGAATTCGCGAGTTTTTTAAAGCTCTTTTAGCCAAAATAATAAATATTATGTATGCCGGTGTAAGCAAACAAAATTTATATTATTTAAGACTAATTCATTGAAATAATTTTTTGACATTGGCATGTGTTTTTTATACGGGTGCTGCTTGGGGTGAGTGGTCGGCCTAGTCAGCGATGCTTTAGCCTATACTATTATTTTGGTTCGATCAACTGCAACTCTAGCCTCTTAATCCAGTCACGAATTATTTTTAACAGTAGATTTTGCAACTGAATGAAGGTAGATGTGCACCTTGAATGATTTCTATGTTTAATAGGTTCAAACCTTCAACGGTATCACTGAGTGATTTTTATTTTTTAGTACGTTAGCTTTTGGAGCATTTCAATAAAATGAAATTCAGGTGGCATCAGCTTGCATCCTGTTTACCTCTCGTGTAACACTAACACTATTGTACCTGAAGATCTGACTTTTAAAAAGAGTGGCCATGAGTTTCTTTGCCAGTATTCTTCTCATAAGGCCCTACGCATTTTGGAAATTGGAAGTTATAGATCGACACAAACAGGCAGTAGATTTTGGTGTTTTTCACCTAATTTACCTTGACAATCCAGTATATGCTGTGGCGTCTGTTTGTGCCGATCTATGATTTTTAACTCTAGCTTCAATTTAACGTTCATAAATGTCACTTAGTGTCTTAATTGAATAAATGATTTTGAATTGAATTGAATTGCTAAATTGTCAAAGACTTTCAAATAAACTTGCAAGAACCCTTAGACGTCCTCAACCGGGTCCTATCGTAAAATCCGTTGTTAGCCGATTTCTCTTAACTACGTATAAGCAACCTCCCTGCTAAATTGAATATGACTATTATCATTATCTGTCTCTGGTCACCAAGGTCACCTGGTCAACGAGGTAGCTGGTGGTTGCCAATGTTGCAGTATATTTAAACAATTTGTGTTCGATATTAGCATCTGTTGCATCTACACTTGGAACCTGTGTTTTAGCTAACTGTAATGTAATTACATTCTATTTGAAAACCTCAAACTAAGCCCTTGAGTCACGCAAAAATTTCTAGGTATGTCTAAACCTACAAAGTCAATAGGTGTTGGTAAAGAGAATGGCAGCTCAAAGTAAATAACCGCAAAGTGTATCTAAAATTCTACATTTATTTTAATCACAGAGTGAATAGCTTTAACCAAGTATTTTATTAAAACTCGCTTTTTTACAAAAAAAAACGAAAAACCGATTTGATCAAATTATAGTTTTGTAGCACGTTCATTACACGCACGCCTTCTCTTCTCTTATTTATTTGTATAGAAAATTACCAAATTGGAATTTTTCGGCTTTTTAACTGTACGTTTATAAACCACCCGTATTTTATCGAGACTAACGAACGGCAATTGAATTTTATATATACATAGATAGACAAGCTGTACCCGACGTCAGTGGCGGATCCACGGGAGGGGGGGGGGGATAGGGGAACCTGTATTTAAAAAAAAAAGTTTGCCCCCCCTAAGGCAGGCTACTGGATCCGCCCCTGTCGTCCCGTCGGGCCGACGTGCGCTTTAATGCCATGTAAAGTCAAAAAGTGTTTGGTTGTAGAAAACTTTCAACACAAAGAAGAAAACAATAAATCCAAAAAAACATAGGAAGATTCCCTTATTTATTTATATTGTTTTTTGGTTTTTTGGGCCAGAAACCCTCGTGGGTGTCCTCAGACGACTCTAACAATGTTTCATCACAATCTGATCAATGCATATGGGACAAGCATACTTACCTACAAACATTAATTTTCATTTAAATAGATGATATGAAGACGTAGTAGATAGCCTAAACTCAGATGATTGAAGTTAGAACTGAACCAATAATATAAACCCCTGTGACATATTGTACATGAAATGTTTCAATTAATTTATATCCACAAACATATTTGTTGAATTAATGGAAAATATAATTATTAACATAGTACCACATTTACCGTATTCACGTGTCGGTGTTCCCTGTGTTAATTAATCACAGTAAATTTAAACTATTAAGTGATTACTTTAATTATAAACTTCATTTTAATATTAAAGTGGTATTAAATGAAAATATATTTTATTTGAAGGAGCTACTTCAGAGCTATCAATAATATATTCATTAGGGGATTGCTAATAAGAAGCTAAAATTGTGCCGAGCCTCGAGTAATAAGCCTTTTGGGAATTCTGTTTCTTTCTCTAATTAGCAGAAGGTTCAAAGAAAAAGGCCTTATTTAGTCTTATAGGTAGATATTACTTGGAAGAGACCTCCGTTGAAAAGGAACGCTTCAGGAAGAAAACATAAAATCACCCAGATGGCCCATTCGGTCAATCGCTCTGTATCTAACATTGATAGTACTCTTTGTTGTACACCAAAATAAAAATGTAGTAAGTTTTATACATGAAATGCATGATCGACGGTCGTATCACAAAAAGCAGTGTATGAACATCACGCAACCTTACATGGTACGGAGTGTAATGATGTATTATAACGTGTAGCGTAATAGAGCTAATACATACATAAATTCACGCCTGCATCCCGAAGGGGTATACAGAGGCGTATTAAACACACTCATTTTGCCAACTGTAATTTGATCCGGGCACTTTATGAGTTAAAGATGGGTAAATTTGAAAAGGAAAGTAGGCAAAAGGAAGGCAATGGAAGGAAAAGGACATCACTTATACATTGGGAAGTGTAAGACATAGCTCGTGAAGGTCAGGGTTGCTACCTGTACTTGGAACTGGACGTCGCTGGGCAGTCCGAGACCTCTCACTAAATAGAGCAAAGGTATGCTTTAAATTAGTTTGAACATAAAAGAAAACTGTAAAAGTGTGCGTGGGAGAACCATGCTTCGGCACGTATGGACCGGCTCGACCGGAGTGATACCAGGGTCGGCAGTTAAGCAATGTTGCATTGCTTTTAGCCGAGTGAGTGAGGTTACCGGAGGCCCTAACCCTTCCCTCTGCCCCTCTGCCCCCCTTCCCCTATTCCCATCTTAAAGGTCGGCAACGCACTTGTGACTCTTGAGTTGCAGATGCCCTTGGGCGGCGGTAGTCATTTACCATCAGGTGACCCGTCTGCTCGTTTGCCCCCTAAACCATAAAACAAAAATAATAATAAATGGGAAAAATATAAGAAATGGCAAATGTACCTACTTAAAAATATTGAGCTAATATTTAACTTTAGATATCATTAACTTGTTAATACTTATGTACACTAATTAATGTGCACTGAAAATACGAAAAAGAAATAACATATAAAGAAAAAAAATGTATAATAAATCAACCCATCCCATAGAACGCGTAATAAAAGTATTTTCTTTCCTTGTTTCTTTAAATACAATGCTATAAAATACGGGTTGAAATTAAAAACTTTTTGCGACGCGTGTTTTGGCTTCAAAAACATTGATATTTACTTTTCATCTTTGGCGTTTACAGCGTAGATGGAGTTTCTATAAAAAATCTACTTAAAGTGCAATACTACCAATGCCGTTTTTGGTACATGCATTTTAAACTCCCACGGTTTAAAATGCATGTAACAAAAACTGCTTTGCTAGCACACCGTGCGTTTCAGACTTAACTCCGTAAAAGCTTAAAATTCTGTAAATTACTATAATATTATTATTATAAATCAGTGTATTGTAAAATGTATTGGTTGCACCACTTACTCTGAACCTAACTCGCTGATTGAAAAAGTGTAACTTTAGGTTTATATTGCCTGGCTTTTATTACAGCCTCTATGTATTGTATCTCTACGTACTCCAGGGCGTACAGAGCGTTTTACAATTAGGTAAAATCTCATAAGCGACGCATTGTTTACGGACTAGTATTTGAGTTGAATCTGGCACGAAAGGGGTGTGTTCCATTAAACGTTGAATGACTTTAACATAATGTTCTTAGTTCTTCGGCCGTACACGTTCATAGTGAAATAGTTGTAAGGAAATTATACGGACATAACGATGTTCAGGTTTGTAACCGCAGTAGAGGCAAACTACTCACTAAACTGTTTTAGAGGGCCTCATGAGACTGATGATATAATAATAATTTTAAATTAGCATATGCTTGCATCTTCATCCTCGTTAATAAAGTGAATATGTATCGCAGATCAGTAAGTATAGAAAAAAAATCTGTAACCGAAAATATAATAAACCTTACAACTTATCATGATCAAAATAATGTTCATTGGTTTTTTTTTCATCCGCTTTTCACAATTTGATACCGTGTAATTTAATACTTCTACAAAAGGAGGTGGGGGCAATCTTTTTACTTGTCTATGAGCGCATATTAGTTGAGCTACAAATTAGAAAACAACGTATTTGCAGTAATCACTATGATAAGTACCACCTCTCTTCATCGTTTTTAAAGGCCTATACATTGATAAAACACTATTTCGGCATCGAAAAACTTAAAAAGCACCTCGGAATCCAATATATTATGTATATGTATATCCCTCCAAAGCACACAACATATCTCAAATTCAAACAAATCGCTCACTACATGAATCACAGTATCTATTTATAGACACATCTTGAAACTCATTTCTCGTAAACTATTGAAGACATCATTTTCAATCCTCGATACAATTCCTGGAAGCCCTACCGACTTAGCCTATGGAGGCAACGTTGAATTGGAGCTTAAGGTTATACTCAGATGTGACTATGCTTTCAGCCCTTAATGCATACAAAGGGGTGCAGGCATAGTCACATCGGACCTTAGTATCTATGTAAAGGTGTCATTAGGTAATTATTAAGGTGACCGGTGAAAAGATCTGATGAAAAATAAACGAATTCGAGCATGAATGCTTATGTCGGTACTACAATATATTGCAAAAAAAATACTTATTTATAATGACAAGCTGTATAGTGCGTCGGCGTCGATAAGTGGAGTGTCTCTGATTTATTTTACACAGGTGAGTAAACCAGTCCATCGTCCGTCTCAGTGTGCCTGCTGCGTTAGAAGCCGGGAGTTTTTTTTCAGGTCTCGTTGTTTACCATAAATGCTGTATGTAAATACATTATTATACAGGGTTTACAGAAAGGTGTGGTCAAATTTTAGGAGCGTTATGTGTAGCGTAGCTGACAAATATTTGCTTTAGCTTGATAAAGAAATGGATTTTCAAAAAAAAATCTTTAGAAAGTGTTTTTGTGATGTAAAAAACAAAAAAGGTACACATTTCTAAACAACATATTATGAATTTTAATGGTTTTTAATTTTCTCAAATAGTAAAATCAAAATATTTAAATCATTACATCAACATTATTTTTTTTTACTTTCGCGTTCCATGATAGAATATTACCTACGTATTTACGGGAATTAAGAGCCTGTGACCACGGCCAGTGCAACCTGGTCGAAACGTCAGGCAATTCAGAAGTATGTATTACCTTTTCGTTTCCTTTTCTTTTAAATACTCATAGTTTTATTCATGGCAGCCCTCTATCCTACGAAATATTAGTTTTATCGTTCAATATTCAAGTTCTGTATTCAAAATCACGTAGGTATTTTCCTTAAATTGGTAGCGCTTTATGTTTTTTCATGAGACTGCTGTTCGACCCTTAAATAAAACCACACTTTGTTGTACAGAACGTATAAGAATTAACATTCTGGTCGCAATATAACCGTTCGCACATATCATCGCAGCTTTTTAGACTTTCGTAGTCAGCGTCCAGACCCTTTTTTTTTTGTGCGTGTGGAAACCCCCTCGGGCCGTCACCCCACCGGGGTTTACGATGGGGCGGTGTGTCGGAATCGAACCGACTAAAACCACACGGTGTGCCGTACTGCGCCTTAAATAGGAGGGATCCGGGAACATCTTTTATTAAGACATCCGGAACAGTCAGCGTCCAGACCCGCTCCAACATAAATAGTGGTAACATTAGCTTGATCTACAAAGCAGTTCGAACTACGTACCTTTATCATACCATTGATAACGTCGATACATTTGCAGACAGAACTGCAGTTTTTAAAAGCTTTGAAGCTAAGTTACGTTATGTAAGGGATGATTTATACAGTAACCAAAACTATATCAACCAGTCAGTCAATTACTTATCTATAATACAAAGCCTCACTTTTTAATTAATCTTTGCAGCAATATGAATGGCTGCTTATTTTGTGATATTTAGTCCAGCTGTCGTCTCGGGGTTGGCAGTCACGTGCTGGTTTATAAACCTCCGCATCCCCCTGCGCCCTTCCACCGTTCGTGGCTACTTAATTTGCTCTGTTTTCTTTGAACAATAGCTAAAGGAATTTTGTTAATTTGTCAGTCAAGTTATTCTGTTGCCTATTAATTTATAACTTCTTTGAGATATAGCAAAAGTGTAATTTTGAATTTTCCACTTGGATTGCGATCTGACTCGAAATTCCCCCGTGAATGTTGATTAGACCCTTTGTCATCTGGAGGGTTAAAAAATCCGATAGCGACAAAATGTGTAATATTGTGATTGCGGAGGGCTGTGGCGCCTGTTGTTTGAAGGTTTGTTTGCCCTCCCTCTACGTGAGATTTATATTTATTACATTTTCGCCCACCGCTAGTTCACGTTTATCTTAAATGTAATGTTTCTCGCAGTCTACGGTAATTTCCTTTGTTAGGTAGCTTGTTTTGGCATTTATTCTTGGGATAATTTATGATCGCCTTAACACTTCATTAATAGAAACATGCCTACGGTTAATCACGTCTGTATCTTCTAGGGATAAGGTAGGAGATGAGTTACTGTTGATAATCTAAATAATAAGTTTGAACAATCGGTCAAGCGAGTGGGGTTGAAGATAATGTATATATCAAAAACTTTAGCAAAAAAAAATATCAAGGAAGGAGACCCTTAACAGTTTACCTATATACGATTAATAGTTGTCTATTGCTTTTCATTCATTTTTGCATACATATTTGTATATTTTGCACGGAACCCTTATTCTTATTCCAAAATAAAAGGAGCCTAAGTTACTCCTTATAACACCAGCTATCTGCCAGTGAAAATTCCGTGGAAATCGGTCCATCCGTTCCGGAGATTAGCCGGAACAAACAGACAGACAGACAAACAGACAAAAGAATTTAAAACTGATTTTTTAGGCATAGGTATCATGCTAATAACTGTATAAGATTAAAAAACTATTATTTTGACATTACAAACAGATACTTCAACTTTATTTATTTATATTGATATTAATAAAATACACCCAGACAGAATATTTCCTCCTTGCCAATAATTAAGGTACCGATTACAAATTAGACAGATGTACATATATGTGTTTCGTGATCGCGACTGTACCTACTGTACAACTGTACAACTTTAAAAGTTAGTTTAGCTGACTTTAGCAACTGTACTTACGAATTCTGTAAAAAAAGTTTAACATTACTTAGCAAAAAGGTTTTCCTTTGTGTCGGTTTCGTTACAGAACCCTAAAATAATAGATTCTTCAACCACATTGTCGTTTGTAGAGGCAGACACGTCAAAAGCACCGTTCCCTTATGCGGGAATGTCTTTAACCCAAAATTAGTGCCATTTAAGTCGTGCCTACCGCCCACATCTACATAAATCCGGTTGTACCCGGTTGTCGGGAACACTTGTGGCCCTCTATATATAGGGTAGGTACTCTCTTGAGAGCGGACTACTGCTCCCGACTGTTCGTAGCGTGGAATATATAACTTATATCGTTATCTCCTTCCTCCAAATTGATTTGAAGCTTACTTCAATGTGCAAGTTCATTCTCGGTACCTACTAAAGTTGTGGTCTTACTTGATGTAGGTATGTGTCTGTATCTTTAGTAACATATGATCTTGCAGTAACTTTAACCTTTCTTAGTATTATTTATATTGAGAATATTTTATTCAGAACATACCAAGGATTTTAAGTGATTTTGTAGTAACAACTGCGACAGCTATTTTCCGTACCATTCAGTAGAAAGGACGCAACCGTCATCGCGTCACCTGCGCCCTGTTATTTTTCTATTTTCTACTAAGATGAAAAGGAACATCTACACAGAATTGGCTTCTTTTTCTTATGAAAATCTCATCATTTTATGATTAAGTTATATTTTGTATATTAATAGGAAACATTTTTACAATAACTTAATTTGCAAAATGTTAGATAATATCTAATGTCCTGAGGAATACAACATATTATGTCGTATTCCTCAGGACGTCAATATAATGATATTACCATTTAATATATTACTCCACTTGCGGTGTAATGGTTTTGGCACCTTACTCGCTCATACATTTTCTTCAGGAGAATAGATTAAACGGTCATTTTAAAAGGGTGGCCATGACATAAAATAGTCCGTGTCTTCTAGTCGTTGTACTTATGTCAAATTTCTCGTAAATGTAAATGAACATTTATTAATTTACGGTGGGGTGCTTATAGACTAATAACATAAATATTATAACAAGAACGAAAGAGAACGTTGCGAAATAACGAGCTTCCACAGATTACCATCACAATAGATGTAGTAGTTTTTAAAACATAAGAAAGCTCTGAAAATGATAAACAAAAAGTTGCTACACGCATAATATATGTACTTAGTAATACATAATTATGTTATATACTACGATGTTTATGTATTTGAAGTTAACAATTTCAATTATGACAACTAAAGAGAACATAGAATTTAGAGTTGACTCTGGTCACGACCGACATAATATAAGTTTTGCTTTGTGACTTAAACGAATAAAAGACTTTTCCGGTATTTCTTTTGTGGTAAACTTCCCATTCCGTAAACCTCATGTAATATGGGTTGTTTCCACGACAAAAGTTGCTTTTCGTTTTTTATGTTTAATCTGTTTGGCAGCTTCTGGATAATCATTCTTTTAAAAATGATTTTGTAATGAGAATGAATCTGACTTTTTATTGAAGCATATAAATAAATCTGTGTTTTTAAATCCGTTTATAGTTATTTAGGGTATAATAGATTAAGTTGTAGCTTACGTAAACTCAGAATAATATTTGAAGACAAAGTATGATTTTTAAACAATGTCGATAGAACATAGAAAACAAAAACTTGTAATTAAATAGACTGAAGTGAAACCGGATATGTGTTAATTTATTCGGTTTAATTGCGTTTTAGAATTTACAGACAAAAACCTTATTAAAATATGTGGTAATTAAAATTGACATTTGATTTGATTAAAAAATGTAGTAATATTAGTTTGTTATTTTACTATATGAGTTTGGAATCGAGTTTAGTCTAAATTTAAAGTAATCTAGTGCATTCTGTGAACCAGTCAGCCTGTGACCACGGTCAGGGCAAACCTGGTCGAAACGCTAGGCAATTCAAATGTATGTAATAACTATTACGAGATCGCATCAGGCTTTAACATTATTAATTATATATTACCAGCAGCGGGACGCGGTTTCACCCGCGTAAGTCCCGATCCCGTGAGAATATCGGGATTAAAAGTAGCCTATGCGTTAATCCAGGTCTCCAGCTATCTACATACCAAGTTTCATCGCAAACGGTTCAGTAGTTTTGGCGTGAAAGAGTAACAAACATCCATCCATCCATCCAAACTTTCACATTTATAATATTAGTGGGATTAGTGGGATAGAACGCTAAAAGAACTTACTAAAACTAAAGTCCAATATAATCAGGTTCTGATATTAAAATCTGTATATAATGTAATCTAATGTATACAATAGGTACTTGATGTGCTATTTCATTTGACCTGACTGTTCTCGTACTTATTGCGCAGTGGATTTGATAAATCGAGCAAAATATTCGTTGTTTTCAAAAGTTATTGGATTGAGTGATTCATGAAATATAAAGTTTATTAAACGTGACTTTAGGACAATATTTTGTTAGACTTCCAAAGGGAGACGTTTACCAATCGGGAAGTAGAATTTGTCTATGCAGACATATTCGAAATAATAAAACTTCTTGATATGTAATTTTTTAAATTTATTTAGCTGTAAGACCAGCGACAGCTTTCGCTTACAAGATTAAAAATTAGAATGAGAGCTTTGTCGGTAAGATTCAAATACATATATTTATTACATAAAACTAGTTATAACCACCGTCACGATGATGCGCCTGATGCATTTGTTACGCATCGCACGGTATGGTTGCCAGCTGTAGTATGTTAGGCGTGGCCTGAACAGAATTTAGTCTATTCAATACTTTTATTCTGCGGAACAACATAGCATTGTTTATACTCATTATAATGAAACTAATTACGTAACAGCTAATCCGCCATTGGGCCGAGGGGAGGCCCTCCCTTCTCTGGGGCATTGGGTACCGTGCAAGTATTTACGTTTAATTTCCTCTTGTGCCGTAAATATGCAAATATAGTAAACCTTCACAGTAATTGAATAGTTTCAAAATCTAGATTAAAGAAGCGGCGCTACCCAACAGTTTAGAACTCACTGAGAAGATGAGCTTATAGTAGAAACTACGGCATAGGCTTATGTTGGCACTCGCTAAACAATTTAAGCAGCAGTAATCCAATAACGCGCGTTTAAACCGTCAATGTGTAAGCTTCCTTAATGACTTCGTTCGTATATTGGAATAGGTTAAGGAAGGGAGAAGTAGCGACAGTCTATGACAAAGCTGACTAACGTCGTTCCGCCCTGTCACTTACAGGAGGCGCGAAGAGCGGGATGGTCCGGGGGTAGAACGATACGAACCGATTTTTTCTTTTTATCCTCGTGTCAGGACAGGGGTAGAACAAAACGCTCGGCTGGCATTTTATGAATTTAATGTTTTGTTCATTTATGTTTAAGCTGCCTTATTTTGTGTAGTTTTGCTGTCGAGCTACGACCACAGGGAATGATCGTTCGGAAAAAATATTCAAGCATTATTATGAACTGCTGTAATTAACTTTTTTAGAAGTAAATTTCATCTCATTACTTATAATATGTTGTATTTGTTTACTTGTATGTATTATTATATGTAGTACACCTTCGGTTACCATTCGTTCCTGACACTAAATTCATCCAAAGGTTGTCTGGTAGAGATCGCTTTTAGCGATAAGACCGCCGATTGTAGTTAATTTTAGTAATAAATTTAAGATCCATTGTTATTTTTATAAGGTGTACAATAAAGAATCTTCTAATTTATTCTATTCCATTCTTATCTCAAAGCGTTAATGAAAAAATAGTAAAATATAATAATTAAGAGGAGGAAAAAGATAAGATGTTTAGTTTTCTTTAGTTCGTTAAGACATACCTAATAGGCATATAGAAATTTGGTAAAATATTTGTGGAACGCACGTAGTTTCTCTGTATAAAACATTTAACGTCCGTCCGGCACAGGTCAGTGGTATTACAGAAATAACTTTCCTTTGCAGTAACTTGATAATTACTTAATTATCAGAGATTGTACGGCCAAGAGCTAAGCTTGACATCAATTTATGCATTTGTTATAAAAAATATATATTCACAAACATAATAGCAAAATAAAAGGTTATTTAAAAGTGATAACCTTACAAAGATCTCAATTTCAAGACCAATTGAACTCAACTTTAGCTGTAAATAACTCATAAAAGACGCTTGAAATCTCCAGAATAAATCTTCTAAACACAGACTGATTTATGGTTTTTCTTACGCCCTCGGTTTATTAAAATGATGCTATTAAAAAAATAATATATACATAGGGAATAAACAAGATATATGTTTGAACTCACATTTGTGCTTTGGGGAAGCCGAACTTGTTTCGGCCCAAAGCCTTTTATACAAGGATCAAAATGTTCAGCAGTTATAGGAATTAGATTAAAAATATAAGAGTATTAACCGAACAGTCGTTAGTATAGTTTCTCTCTTAAATAGTCGCTACATTACATGGCAACCCCGCCAGGATGAGATTGGAATCTTGAAGGTTTTAAGGGACTATAAAGCGCCATCTGCTGTTTTTATGAGAAAGTCCTGAGACCAAGGCACAGGACAAAACTTTATGTGATCCACAAATAGTTGCCCGAGTAGACATAGGAATAATTCCTAGTTAGGGAGTTGTTTTTTTTTTAACAAGTACACATTTAGAGGCGTACATAGTAGCACTTTCATCTTGAAAACACTGTGCCCGAGGAATACCTGAATCTATATACCAAAACATCTACATTTATTCGGGCGAAACCGCGGCCAAGAGCTAGTAATTCTATAATAAATATATCTTTAATAAACATAATTAAATAGAAAACAAACAGAAAACATATGAAAGCATTAAACCGTCATTTTAAGTTCCAAAGTGCGAAACTTCCACACAATAAGAGCCCTCTGTAGAATGGCTGCCACCGAAATGACTTCTCAAGTTGACGATCAACAATCGTTGCTATTAGCCCTGCGCATAATGTCTTAATCTATCCGTGAGCGAGTCTATTTCTTATACTAAAACAGAAATTGAAATGGTTCAGCATTCAATGTGGAACAAAGATACCTTGTGAGCCTTTGACGAATTGAATTAATAATTAGACTGCCAAGCCAAAACAGTTTCTTTTTTTAAACGCCAAACCTACCAGAATGTACCTACCCTACGTTCTGATAGAAACTTGTATAACAAGTTTCTATCAGAACGTAGGGTAGTAGGTAATGACAACTTTTGACGTCATACTTTACTATCGTCAAATCGTTCCTCTACTAACATATCTATCGTCTACTAATCATTACGAATCTAATTTTACAAAGACTTACCTGCCTACCTATATAACATTACCCTTTTTGAACGGATTAAAATAATATTCAGCTAACAGAGCTATCAAGTTAACAGCGGTGTCAAATTAGTTCGAGTCTCTGAAACGTTGATCTAAGAAAAATATAGGTAACTAATAATCAATTTCATTGAACATTCGATTGACATTTGACATAGGATTTTACAGTAAAATTTGACAGCTCTGTAAACGATCCGATGATTAAATCAAAGTGCCTATTCATTAATCATACTTTTAACAACTCAATATATAATTGACAAGAGATTTGAAAGATGATTAGTTCATTTTTGCGTTGCAGCCTTTCAGAAAGAGGATGTTAATGTTATGAGGACTATTGAAGACTGTTAATTTATTTACCATAAGCTTCTCACTTACCCAGTTACCCTATTGACACAGTGATGATAAACTTTGGTAACTGTGTTAAGTCTGTATACCCTTGGAAAACGTAATGAACAGGGGTTTTTGCGAAGTGTGGTGGTTTAGGTCATTATTTCAAAGGGCCTAACGATTGCCACATGCTAATGTTGACAAAGATACAATTAGGAACAGACAGGACGTGTCTCGCAGACCCGGCGAGTATTCTAATGAAGCATGTTAAGGGTCCACGTGTATTGTGTTCCATGAAGAGCAAATTATTTGGCTAAGGGTCATGTATTGAATGTTTTCGAATGCTCTGTCCATTTTTGAATGTTCATTTTATCGATGGATTACATATAAGGTGTTTTCTATCTATTGTGTGAGTTCTCACAGAGTTCTTTTGTCATCTGTAATATGATCAACGTGTAGTCTGGTAGTCTTTCGATAAATTATTTTCCCTGCGCATTCATTGTCAGAAAGTTGTTGATTTTTTATTTAAAGACTTGGCTTACTTGTATGTTATAGGTAGTGTACCTAATTGTCATAAGTGTCTGCATTATTGTGTGTACCTGTTGTTTGTTTTGAGCCTGCTTTGGATATAATAACTAATTTATTTCTTCTTAAGTACAAGATTTACATTCTGTCCTCATTTGCTCGTGTCGTTATTTTCTTCACTCTATGTATATTTGTTTCAATCAGAAAACCGAAATATTTACGAAAATACTATGCTACGTTCCAATATAGATGTATATTATCGACTCAAAACGTAATCCAATAAATTAATAGTACACAAAGTTCATTATAATATTTGATCACAATATCGTAATCTCTTGTTTAATAAACTTACCTAAGAATGTTAAAAAAGAATGTTAAAACTCCCAGTAAATACCAAATGGTATACAAGGTATTAAAGTAAAAGGAAAACTTTGTGCCAGTAATTTATACGCAGAGTTTTGTTTTAGAAATAATAAATCAATCTCTAATATTATCTCGCTCACAGAATGGTAAAGCCTCCAAGGAAATTAATTAAGTAAAAAGATCGAGAGGTTTTTCTCAAACTCGAAACCGTAATTCAGATGAGAAATGATATTTATTTGAGTTTTCTAAAGTATTGAAGAAGGGTTGAAAAGCGGTTTTGCTGAAAGTTGAATCTCTGGAGTTTAACCAAAACTGACAGAACTCGTTAGCGCTCGATCTAACAAATGGATTAAATGTTATACTTTATAATAATAGGAATGAGATCGTTTCGGATCTTGCGATCTCCGTTTTTTGGCTTATGAAAATACTGTTAAAGTAGTTATTATAAATCGTTCCCATGGGATATCTAAATATGAGGAATTTTAGACATTTCTTTAGTCGTCTTGGGCGTTCTAGGAGTTCGTCTGTCAGTGGCAAAGAAACGGTTATCGATATCAAGTATAGACACCATCTATGATGCGATGCTTGCGTAGAAGACATGTACCACAGTTACTTTTCGCCGACATGTTGTAAAGACTCTTCGTCTATATATGCCGCCTGCGGCTCCTCTAGCTTGAAATGAGTAATTACTCCTATTTCACCCCCATAGAGGTGAAAATACAAAGACTTTGTAAGTTGAAACTACCTTATTGATGAATGAATGAATCTTAAAATTAGAACATTTTAAGATTACAATTCAATTTACGTTTATTTGGCTCATTCCCAAAGCTCCAAAATTATATTGTTCTCAAAAATTTTAAGTTCACAAATTGATTTTTAACGGCTTCAAGCTTTATTTAAATAATATTTTTTTTGCCCTAATTACACAGTAGGTACCTTTGTAAATTATAGCTATGAAAAGTTTAATCAAAATCCTTTTAGTAGTTTTGTGTTACAAACATTCATCCTCACAAAGTTTCACGTTTATAATAGTACAAGCAAGCTGGTGCACGCGACTTTGCCTGTAGTGTACAATTAGTACTACGAGTAGCCTATTTTTCTACAAGCATTCTTTATTTCTTACTAAAAGTATAGATAGGGCGAACTTTTATACTAAAAAAGTCGAGAAATTATAATTCTCTGATAAATAAATTCATGCCCTTTCCATTTTTTTTCGGTACAATATGTAGCCCATGTCCTTCTCCAAGGTCCCTTCCCTCTCCATATTTCTGTACATATTTGATACCTAATTTGGCAACTACGAGGTTTATTTTCGGAACCATATGTCCTTTTACAAAACGTATTTTGAAGGTATTTTTTATCTTTACACAAAAATTTATCGAATTTTGTTGAGCGGTTTAGACAAACAGAGTTAATTAATTAATTAAAAACTATAGATAGTAGTATAGGAAAGGACTAAGTATTTCAATATGAATGAATCGTAACACAACTCAATTCGATTTGATCGGAGCGCAATCACATCGACTCTTGCTAAAATAGAACGTAGCAAGATAGATATTTGATTAATTGATACGGGAACGCCAAATCGATTAACTGTATACAAAAGCGATATAATTTGTAGTCAATGGAATCGCCTTTCAAATGAATCACAATAGCACAGATTACTAAGTAGTTACTACGTATAGTTTCAAAAAACACAATATGTATGAAATATTATGAATTGGTACAGTTCTGCAATAAATTCACAAAATCGCACTTGGAAACTACCTGATTTATAAGTATGTAATCATTATTCTTCACCTTAAAGCTAATTAAAGTGTATAAATTAAATTGTTCGATTACATCAGATTTAGTAGTGAAAAGCACTTATTGGTTTTTATTAAAATTTGTACAAAGTGGTGATATTTTCTTTTATATTATATTTTTATTTATATTTTATATTTTATATTATATATAATTTCTTAATGAAAATTTTCGCGATGTTCATCACTTACTTAACCTATTTTATTGCATATAAACACATTGCATGCATTTAGTTTGTGATGAGCATTCAGTATACATTTCATGGCAATCAGACGACTTGTGATTGCCGTGAAAATAGATGTTTCGAAACGACAAAAGTCATCCAAGCGTTTTCTTCATGGAACTGAGGACAGATCAATATTAGGATCATTGTCATGTCGTCGTTGTTCACCGTCTTAATTTTCTTATATCAAACCTATAAAAAATCCTTTTTAACGAAACTTAACTTTTTTTGACGAAAAAAAAGGAGGTTCTCAATTCGACCGTATTATATATATATATATTTTTTTTTTATGTCTGTTCAGCCCTCACTCCGTTATTTATGAACCGATTTTGATTATTCTTTTTTTGTTAGATAGGGTATACCTCAAGGGTGGTCCCATGTCAAGGAAGTCAGGATCTGATGATGGGATCCTGATAAAATTGAGAGAAACCCTCGAAAATTGTAATAACGAATAGTGTTTCTGTTTACTTTTCATTACTTTATCAGGTATTTGCGTTTAGAAATTATCACATCATGTAGTATATGTAATAAAATGATTAATTACTTACGTAGGTACATATACAATTTTGATACTTAATCAGTTTGTTGTTTGGCGCCGACTCAAAATAAGTTTATATAAAATTTGATAGTTTATTAAGCTCAATACTTAAGACTTAAGGTCTATTTATTTTTTGCTTTTTAGTTCTTTTCGTCGGTTTATTTTTTTGTTAAAAAGATTTTTTTCATTTCAGTCTCACTTAGCGAAGGAACTTTTGTTTTGAGAAACAAAATTCCAAGTTCGTCTCTTTGAATCACTTTCATAAAATTCTTTACAAAGTTCAATTTTATGTGCACTTGACGGTCTTTCTGGACCCGGAATATCTGGGGCTGTGGTAGCCCCACTTAGCCCCACACAATCATTATGTGTCAGAATATTTCACCAAGTCTTTTTATTTTTTGATAACCCCATGACAAACACAAACAAAATTAAGAATTACCTACGTCATTTTTTTGGACACAAAACGGCATTTATTTAATAGCAACCTTGTGAAAACCTGTGATTTTTTTATAGAATTTATAGAACACACTTTAGTCACCCACCAGCCTTTTTTTAATTGCAATCTTAAAATAATCTTCATAACATGTCTCAAAAAAAAGAAGAAATTGAACTTTTTGAGTTTTAAGAATAGATTGACTACAAATATAGCAAAATGAGTTAGAGGAATTAACAATGATGGACTTATGAGTAATCTAAATGTTGTTACAACTTTTGTCACAACAATTTCATATTTTTATGCCTAACCTGTGATTAGTCTCAAACCAGTTTTGCAGAATACCAAAAAGTAAGGTTTCCATTATCTGTCGTTTGGGATGTGAGATCTAAACATTCTTCGTTTCCCGATGTTTACTATGTATTGTTAATTCGAGGTATTGGTGATTTTTAGGGTTCCGTACCTCAAAAGGTAAAAAAAGGAATCCCTATAAAATCACTCTCTTGTCCGCCTGTCCATCTGTCTGTCCGTGTGTCACCACCGATTTTCTCAGAAACGGGCACCTAGCAAGTTGAAATTTATACCAGATACTGAGATCTATAGTCCCTATTAGGTGTATAAAAATCAAGATCCTGAGTCAACACGATAAAAAGATATGGGCAAATTTAGATTTTCGCGAAAACTTGTAAGTACCAAAATTTACCTTAATTTTATTTATTTTTTATTTTTCGGAATTTTCACTTTACTTTTGCTGTAAGACCTTGCTTTTAAACAAAATTGATTCTAGGTCAACTGGAAGTACCCTATAGGTTTTGGGTCGAAAACCTATAGGGTACTACTTCCCATTTACCTAGAATCATGAAATTTGGTAAGAAGCAAGGTCTGACAGCACAAGTAAAGGAAGAAATCCGAAAGTTTGTTATAACAAATAAAAAAAAGTTTTTTTGATTACAAACTTATATTTTGCGGTTGGATTGTTCACTTTGTCGTACATCGCAACCGCAAAGTTAAGTTTGTCTTTTGAAAAAGACGGGCAAAAGTCTTTGAGAATTGATTCCCGAGTTGGACGTAAACAAGTTTGTTTGCTCACGGAACCCTCGGTGCGCGAGGCAGACTCGCACTTGTCCGGCTTTATGTTGTTGCTGCATAGTGATTGTTCCTTATCATTGCTACACGGGTTTTACGATTATCTGTTACAGTATTACCTTCTTTGTAATGGGTCCCACCTTGTCTTCTGTAAAAGTTACGAGATGTTTTTTGTAAATTTTGTGTTACAGTATCCTTTAAAATAATCCAAGAGCCCGCGATCGCCAGATAGCAGATCGAGAGAAAGTATTCTGTGTATGTGCCCACCGAGGATCTTATCTGTGACCGAGGTAGGCAGCTTATGAGGCCCCAAAGGTGCAAAAAATTGAGATGTACTTTCGTCCTAGTATAAATTACTACTTACTATTTTTAGATTATCTTCATAATGATAATATTAGAAGTCACGTCATTCATTGCCAGATACTTTGTAAGGTGTCAAACCCTCGGTAGACTATATTAAAATGATAAATTGTAATTCTACTTTCGTCGTAGTATAAAAGCTGAATTTCATACTTGGGTAACCCTTAAAAGATGTTTTCCAAATAGCCAGACACTTTCGTTAGTTCTAACGCCTTGCCTTGCCGATAAGTGTAAGTTCTTAACTGTAAGTTAAGTGTAGGTTGTAATATACCATGACGGACGTATGTACTTGGTTGTCAAGTTAGTTTGTGCTGTTCCACAACGATTTTATCAACTTTCAATAATAAAAAGCATTCATTACGAATGGCTTAGAAACAAAATCATCACACAATTGTCGAAAGTTTAAATTAAATGCGCAGTTCCCTCAATAAAGTTGTCCTCTTTAGAGTGTAGGGTCGAGCTCTTTTGTTTTCATCGTTTTTTCAACATCATTTAAACATACTTCAGTATTTAATTAAACGATTGGGGTGTGCTCACATTAGGCTGCTCATTTGACTACAAATTACTTTATAATACATTTCAATGTGTTACGACATCTATAACGGTATAATATTAGATGTAGAGGGAATGTGGGAGGATCGATACAGATGAAATAAAAAGCACACACAAAGCACAACGTAGTTATGAGTATGACCAAAAGATGGCTCTGGTAGTTGGTCAAAGCATATGAATGGCGTCATTGTATCTGTCAAACACGAAGATCGAATAAAAAAAAGCTGGCTTTTTTTTTATTCGATCTTCGTGTTTTGACATGTTTGAAGTATTTGTTTTCCCGCTTGGAAAAAGTACAAGAGACAGTGCATTTTTACGAATTTTTACTAGGTAAGTGTCCTTTTTTACCCGTGTAGGTGTAGTTTAGCTGAATCTCAGGGTTTTATCAACTAGATTTGCTTGGTGTTGAATGAGAATACATTTTATTACTTATGTTGTTTGTGGGGAGCATTGATACAGGTAACCAAGGGGTGGTCTGATACACTGTATCAATCGTCCCCCTGCTAAGTGGCTTGATACGACAAAATATATGCCGCCAAAGAGGATCAGTCACGTTTGTTGTTAAGTATGCAGATTTTTAGCTATAAAAGAAACAATAAATACTGTGTTTAAATTTTTGTAATCGGATCAAAAATGACCAAGATACAGATATTTTAGTGCACCAACTTAAAAAACGCGCGCGAGAAAGACCGTATAGGTAGTGACGTCATTCATCGCGTATCGGCAAAAGTGGCGGGTCGCCGTCGCGTCGCCAGCTTGGTAAGCTTCTAGTCCAGCGCAGTTAGGGAAACGACCTGACGATTTCTGATTTTTTAGATTATTTTTTAAAGTGATAATGCCGTCAAATAAGTATTGCATTGTGCCAAAATGCAAATATACAAGCGTTAATGCACCTAATAAGCTTTTTTGACTAAAAAAAATGTTGTAGAGCAATGCGGAGAGATGACAAAACTCCTTTATAGGTACTGTTGCGAAGATCATTTTGACGTAAGTACCTGCAGTATCCTAGCTAGCTAGAGTATCTACCTAATATCAGTAGGTACAATATGGTCAACGGATCTAGTGCTAATCATTCGTAAAGTCGCAGTTTCGATGCGCACTAGAAAAATTAGTATGAAATGCTGCACTGCGCATGTCAAACAGCTAAAATTCACGAATAGATCCACTGACCGTATAGATTTTATTATAATATACCTACCGTTTTGTATATTATTTCTATCATTTCATAATAACATTTCAATTTCCGCGGATAGCTTCGATGTTCGTTCACACAGATTATGCTCGTTCGTTCATGCCTAATGCCTACCTACTCAAGTAAACAATGGAACACAAGGTTATTCGAGCCAGGGCTATACCCAGACCACGGGAGAGCCATGCTTCGGCACGTATGGGCGTTCTCAACCGGAGTGATACCACGGCCTCACAGAAAACCGGCAGTGCAGCAATGTTTTCATTGCTTTTCGCCGCGTAAGTGAGGTTACCGGAGGCCCTAACTCTTCCCTCTCCCGTATACCCGTCCTTCCCCTGTCCCAGTCCCCCCTCTCCCCCTACTTCCACCTTAAAGGGCAACGCACTTATGACTCTTGAGTTACAGGTGCCCAAGGGCGGCGGTAGTCATTTACCATCAGGTGACCTGTCTGCTCGTTTGCCCCCTATACAATAAAAAAAAAAGAGGTCCCCTGAACGGGTGCGTATTGTTTTATTTGTATTCTATGATATACAATCAGGCAAATGTTTGTTGTGCCCACGGAGGTTGTACCTAATTTTTTTAATATAAATTTTTCAAAATGCAGTGCATTCGGATAAAACGGTCAAACAATAGTTTTCGTCATGGTCAACTTTGTGTATAGCTAAAGATTTATCTTGTTCAAACTGAGGGCTCAGTTGGGTTTGTGCTTTGCACTTGTTAGGGATAATATTTGAATGATTTAAATAATCCAGAAAAATCTCATCCTCAGAACACGCAGTTTAAGTAGGTAAGTAGGTAGTTAGGTACCTATTTTAGGTACTCAGTAGGAGTAGGTATGTATAGACTTAATTACCTTTTCATTTTATCCCTACAAAACCGACCTCCATAATAGGTAACTACCTACTCGTATCTATTTAGATATCAATAGATACTCAATGTCAATATAAATACTGTAATACTAATAATATAACATCAAATTATAGTAAAAACTAAATAATTTACATGCCACGACATGAGCGAAACGGTGAATAATCTGAACCAAATTGACCAAAGTAGCGATTTTGCACGGGTGGCGGGCGCGATTCGCGACGTGTGACGTCATCATACCGAGCGCAGCTCCAAGCAAGCGTTTTGAAATAGCCGAAAAGAAAACTTTAATAACTTTGACATTTCTTGTTGGATTTGAATCATTTAAAAAACGAAATTATCAGAATGTTATAGCGCACACGCCCCAATATTTAGAAATCTAATATTTTGTTATGTGACTGATTCTCCCTCACATGAAAGGTGTACAATAAAGAGATAAATAAATAAATAAATAAATAAAATATAATACTTTACATTTTGCTGTTTTTCAGCACGAGCTTCACTTATCAGCATAATTATAAACTGTTTCCAACGTAGTAATAAACATACTGATTAATTTATCCATGTTTCTTTCCTATCCAATCTCTGTATCAATCCACCCCTTGGAGGGGGAGCATTGATACAGAGGCCATTTTAATTTTAGGTCACTTATTACACTAGTACATTTTACAATTTCACCCAAATTAGCTCGTTAGGTTTTAAATAAAGAACCAATGTTATCGAGCAAGTACTTTTCATTCAGACTAATTAACGGTAAGACACTTAAAAATGGCATGGTTTGAAAATCGTATCAATCCTCCTCCACTCCCCTTATACAAAAAATAATAGTCTGTCTAAAGGATTTATCAGATAATGTACTAAAATATGGACGATGTTTCGAAACGATTTTCCGCGAATCTGTATAACGAAACCATTCTTTTCTCAACAAATTGATGTGTAGGTACTTACTAAAGAAATATTCTTTTAAAAACGATCATAAAATGCGATGAAACTTTTCAGTAACACGTTGTATAAAACATATCTGCTTATGTTCATAAAATACTTTATTTTTATATAATCGGTGCTAGTAGTTGGTCGATGGGAAGTGTGTATGATACATCGACGTAACACCCTTAAAATTATCATCATCATCATCAACAAGCCTATCGCAGTCCTCTACTGGACATAAGCCTCCTCCAACGTGGCCATAGCACTCGGTCCTCCGCCTTCAGCAGGCTTATTTTAGTGATAGAGCCTAAACGAGCCAACGGGTCACCTAATGGTAAGTGACTACAGTTGCCCATGGACACCTGCATCTCTAGAGTCAGAAGTATGTTGCCGGCCTTTTAGGTGGGAGTAGGGGAAGGGGGGAGGGGCGTTAGGGCATTCAGAAACCGCAATCACTCTGCGAAATACAACACAAGCATTCATTCACGCCAGTTTTATACATGCCCATACGTGCCGAAACATGACTCGCCCACGACATGTGGCGCTTAATTTCAATAAAAAATATGAATTTTAAGAATCCAATGAATTTTCGACATGTGCAATAGATTAAATACTCAATAATCTGTGAAAGTAGTCATCCCATTAATCCCACTTCCCACTAATATTATAAATGTGAAAGTTTGGATGGATGGATGGATGAATGGATGTTTGTTACTCTTTCAAGCAAAAACCATTGAACGTTGCGATGAAACTTGGTGTGTAGATAGCTGGGGACCTGGATTAACGCATACTTTTTATCTCGATATTCAAACGGGAACGGGACTTATGCGGTTAGAACCGCGAGGCGCTGCTAGTAAAATAATAAATGAATGGATCGTAATCAGTCATATCTATAATGGTCCAAGCTAATTCATAGAAATACAATATAAATTCAATGCAATTCAGTCTTACAATGTAAATTGAAAATCGCACGCTTCCACACAGCCACGTTAACGGTATCGAACCAGATGTACCTAAATTGAAAACCAGACGCTATCGGTCCGTCTGCCACTAATTTAGACAAATAGGCCAAAGGTTCTACTCCAATACATTTGAGTTATTTTATAACAGGTGATTTCTTACAATACTTGAAAATAAAACCTATCAAAGTGAAAACTTGTTGATTTTATTTAAAACTGCAGTTCCCGCGCGGCTGCACTCGCGTATACATATTTATACATTTTGCACCCTAATTATTTATCTAAAATAAAAGGCACCCTGAGTTACTCCTTATAATACTAGCTATCTGCCAGTGAAAGTCCCGTGGAAATCGGTCCACCCGTTCCGGATATTAGTCGGAACAAACACACAGACAAAAAATAAAAAAAACTGATTTTTGAGCTTTGAGCTTAAAAAAAATATTATTTTGACATTACAAACAGACACTTCAATTTTATATATGACTAGGTAGCTACCCGGCCAGGCGTTGCTGTATAAAAAATATATAGATATCTCTCAAGTTGGACCAAACTGACAAACAGACCAAACATTGTGCAAGATTTCATTATATTAGATTAGTTCATTCGTTTTGGAGTCCATCGCGAAAAGATATGAAAGATGAAGAGGAAGAGTGTTTGGTGGTGGGTGGGTAAAAGATGAATATATAAAAGACAGATGCAAGACTTATTTTGAAAGCTTATGAATGAGGAGAATGATTGGAGCGGCGTGTTAAACGATGTGCATGTGAATATCGGATTAGTGAATGAGATTAGTATGAACGAAGTTAGAATGGCAGTCAGAGTATGACAAATGGTAACGTAGTTGGGTCCGACGATATACCAGTTGAATTTTGGAAATTATTGCAAGAGGTCGGATATCAGTGGCTGACTTTATTCTTCAATAATCAATAATCTGATGAATGGTGTCTCTCTTTAAAAATAAAGGAGATGTACAGGAATGCAACAAGTATCGAGGAATAAAGCTCATGTCTCATAGTATAAAAGTTTGGGAGAAAGTAAAGAGAAGGCGTATGATAGGGTACCCCGAGAAGTTTTGTGGTGGGTTTTGAAAGAAGAAGGAGAACCTGCTAAGTATGTGGAATTGATTCGTGCTATGTACAGAGAGTCTAGCACTCATGTGAGATCGATGGCTGGAAACACCGAAAAATTCAGTGTCTCTGTAGGCTTGCACCAGGGATCGGCTCTAAGACCATACCTCTCCCTGTTGGTAATGGATGTTCTGACATGGGACATACAGGTTGGCCCCTTAGTGCATGCTTTTTGCAGACGACATTGTATTGATTGGTGAAGACGGGTGCGAGGTCCAGAGCAGACTGGAAAAATGGCAACACAGACTGGAGAATGTTGGCTTGAAAATCAGGAGAACCAAAACTGAATACATGTTCTGCGATTTCGGCGGTCTCTCCAGTCTTGAAACCATTTAGCTGGATGGAACAGCGCTCTGAGTCTGCTCCGACTTTAAGTACCTCGGTTTCCTTCTTCAAAGCAATGGCGAAATAGGCCGCACTATACAGCATCGAATCAACACAGGGTGGATGAAGTAGCGGCAGGTAACAGGAACCATTTGTGATTTCAAGTTTCCTATTAAGTTAAAGGGACAGGTGTATAAGACTATCAATCAGACCTGGCGTCCTGTACGGATCTGAAAGTTGGCCCACAAAAAGAACGGATGAGAGACGTCTGCACGTAGCCAAAATGCGAATGTTGTGATGGATGTGTGGTGTGACTAGGATAGACAAGGTTAGAAATGAAAATATTACAGGGAGCTTGAAAGTAGTACCAGTGGATGAAAAGGTGAGGAGCAATAGGTTATCATGGTATTTACATGTGATGCGGAGGAATTTTTAATACAGAAATTTTATTTTGAAACTGAAAAATTAAACTTAAATTTGACCGATGAAGCTAATATTTCGTATTTAATACCAAGGAAGTTGATGGAATATCCAGATTTTTCTCAAAATGTCTACTGCTGTTGTGTTTAGAAATGTGTACCTACACCAGGAAAAATTACTAAACTGGAATAGTTACTAAACTGTTTTAACTGTAGGACCTATAAATGTATAGATGTCGGCATCAAGTATAAGGATTAAACAGGTTTTAGCTTATTGAACATATTGCTAGCGGTAGTTTGGATCAGAGAGCCATAGGTATTGAAGGATGTATAGCACTAAAGGTTTCTATTAGAATCTGTTAGAACTAACTGACCAGAAGAGAATCTTTTCTCTAAAAATGGTTGTTTCGATTTCCAACTGAGAGTAACGAGAACCATTATACATTTAAAGACTAGAGTAACAAGAACCATTTAAACATTTTAACGATGAGAAGAAATTGGAGTTTGTCTCGTTTCTTTAGTTTCTCAACAACTGTCATTTGTATATGCTGGCTGACTGGTGTACCTGGAGTCAAAAAGTCAGCAAACAGGCTGCTCAGAGGCAACACTGCGTCAATAAGAAACGTTATTGAAAAGAACTTTGTACGTTTTGAACTTGAAGCATACAAGCTAAGGTTTTTAACATACAGAATACGTAATGTTAAGTCATTAGTTGGTTCATTAAGGCCACTATGAAGTTCTTTTAATAAGAAATTTCTCTAAGATTCCTATACAGTTATCAGTATATCATATTTTGTGCGATCGACACGAAAGAAAAAAGACACGCACACGGATTAACCGCCAGATGTAAGATGTTTCACAGATGTTGCATTTCTACTGACCAGATACCTAAATACAATCCATCAGAAGACTTTTACGATGTTCACGGGAAGTGCTGGTACCGCGTAGCTATTCGCCATAAATCGATATAAAACTGTTTATCAAATACCGATATGCTCACTGCATTGTGTCTATTTCACATTGCTATTTATATCGTTAATACTTTAATACGCTGAAGGCAAACTCGTACCTCGGATGTTATTGAAGCTTTGGAATATCTTATGTCAATTCTGCCTTTAAGGCGTCAGACCCGTCGCGTAATTTTTCAATAAAATTCCAGTTAATATTCTAAATATATCAATTAATAAATTCAAGCATTCAATTCGATATCATCTTATGCGAAGGGACTATTTATGTAACTTATAAATAGAATGGATGCTCCTTGGTAATAGTTCGCAAATTATCGCTCTTAAGAAAATATAAAGTATTATTTTTACATAATAAAATTTCATAGTTATTGTGATATTATCGTTTAAAAATCGGCAAATTTATCACTAACCCGCTTCCTGATGACTTCGAAAGTTGAAATTTGGTGTCCAGCTGGGTAATTGTGTGTATGCAAAGGACAAAATCAGTAAACAGCGAATTTTTACTTATTTTAACCTTTAAAAATGTACTTTAAAAATGTACAGAATCACTACCAAAAATGTAGGTTACGTAAGGAAGGATTTATCAATGAATGGGTCCCCTAATATTTCTAATGTTCAAGAAAATGTTCAAAATAGTAAACGTTACTTAATCCTTTCTTAATATTCTTAATAATCTTAAAAGAAAACTGTACTTCAACGTAAACGCAAGAAAAATTTTACAAATTTTAAAACAGATTACTTTTTAATGATGAATAACAATAATTTCTTTACAAAAAGTAAAGAAGCATGACAACTTTTTGAAAAAAAAACCCTTATTGTAACTGCATGCTAGAGTCATGTAAGTGTTCCATTGTCAGATACACCCTGTACCCTGTATAGGTACGAAAATGATAAAGCTTTGTAAAAACCCTTATTGTAACTGCATGCTAGAGTCATGTAAGTGTTCCATTGTCAGATACACCCTGTACCCTGTATAGGTACGAAAATGATAAAGCTTTGTAAAAACCCTTATTGTAACTGCATGCTAGAGTCATGTAAGTGTTCCATTGTCAGATACACCCTGTACCCTGTATAGGTACGAAAATGATAAAGCTTTGTAAAAACCCTTATTGTAACTGCATGCTAGAGTCATGTAAGTGTTCCATTGTCAGATACACCCTGTACCCTGTATAGGTACGAAAATGATAAAGCTTTGTAAAAACCCTTATTGTAACTGCATGCTAGAGTCATGTAAGTGTTCCGTTGTCAGATACACCCTGTACCCTGTATAGGTACGAAAATGATAAAGCTTTGTAAAAACCCTTATTGTAACTGCATGCTAGAGTCATGTAAGTGTTCCATTGTCAGATACACCCTGTACCCTGTATAGGTACGAAAATGATAAAGCTTTGTAAAAACCCTTATTGTAACTGCATGCTAGAGTCATGTAAGTGTTCCATTGTCAGATACACCCTGTACCCTGTATAGGTACGAAAATGATAAAGCTTTGTAAAAACCCTTATTGTAACTGCATGCTAGAGTCATGTAAGTGTTCCATTGTCAGATACACCCTGTACCCTGTATAGGTACGAAAATGATAAAGCTTTGTAAAAACCCTTATTGTAACTGCATGCTAGAGTCATGTAAGTGTTCCATTGTCAGATACACCCTGTACCCTGTATAGGTACGAAAATGATAAAGCTTTGTAAAAAACCCTTATTGTAACTGCATGCTAGAGTCATGTAAGTGTTCCATTGTCAGATACACCCTGTACCCTGTATAGGTACGAAAATGATAAAGCTTTGTAAAAACCCTTATTGTAACTGCATGCTAGAGTCATGTAAGTGTTCCATTGTCAGATACACCCTGTACCCTGTATAGGTACGAAAATGATAAAGCTTTGTAAAAAACCCTTATTGTAACTGCATGCTAGAGTCATGTAAGTGTTCCATTGTCAGATACACCCTGTACCCTGTATAGGTACGAAAATGATAAAGCTTTGTAAAAACCCTTATTGTAACTGCATGCTAGAGTCATGTAAGTGTTCCATTGTCAGATACACCCTGTACCCTGTATAGGTACGAAAATGATAAAGCTTTGTAAAAACCCTTATTGTAACTGCATGCTAGAGTCATGTAAGTGTTCCATTGTCAGATACACCCTGTACCCTGTATAGGTACGAAAATGATAAAGCTTTGTAAAAACCCTTATTGTAACTGCATGCTAGAGTCATGTAAGTGTTCCATTGTCAGATACACCCTGTACCCTGTATAGGTACGAAAATGATAAAGCTTTGTAAAAACCCTTATTGTAACTGAATGCTAGAGTCATGTAAGTGTTCCATTGTCAGATACACCCTGTACCCTGTATAGGTACGAAAATGATAAAGCTTTATAAAAACCCTTATTGTAACTGCATGCTAGAGTCATGTAAGTGTTCCATTGTCAGATACACCCTGTACCCTGTATAGGTACGAAAATGATAAAGCTTTGTAAAAACAGACCAATAGCTTTTAGAGAAGTGGTATCAAATCGCACAGACTACACATAAGAACTCAGTCCAAGCTCTATGCGGACTTGACTTTCTAGACTCGTGTAATCCTTCTTCATTAAACAACTAAAAACTCATCAAGTCTCTCGATTTTAAATTTCAAAATTATTTGTTAGAAGGAAATGTTGCCTATCCTTACGTAACGGAATGTTAAAGAAGTCGAATAGCCGATATCCAAACAAACTCTTCGGATCAAAGCCTACATTTATATTCAACGCACGCAAACACTTGTCAGGTGAAATGAGGCCTTTGAATAAATTTAAAAATAAATCGTGCTATTGTCAACTTGACAATAGGTTTTACACAGTCAACTGAGGTCAACGATGTTACGAATAGGGCAATTGACTCTGTATAAAGTAAATTGTTTAACAGGCTTTAGGAAATTAAGCGTACACTATTATAAAACTGAATAAATTATAGTTTAGAAAAACTAAATAACACGCTTTAATAGCGAAACAAATGAAAAAGTAACAAAGAGTTTGACTATTCGCCAGCTTATCGTTACGCTGAAAGTTAGTTCCTGGCCGCTCATAAATGTTTGAATTTTGAATGTTACATCTTTTCAAACATAAGAAACTCTTCAATCATTGATTCCAAAAAAAATTGGCGGGAAATCGCGTGTCAATTGCTTTTTCATCACACGTTGAAGTTTGTCGTCCGTAGCAAAAATGGAATTAACGCGAAAAGATTTTAGGGCGATGATTTTAAAAGTTTACTGACTCCGCAAAAACACTGCACTGTACGTCTTCAAAATGCTTTTGGGAGGAAAGCAACTCATTTCAGCACGGCAAGGCGTTGGTACGCAAGATTGATAGTGGCCGTGTTTGTCTCGATGATGAAATTCGTGAAGGTCGGCCCTAAACTGCGACCACTAATGAAAATGTGGCTACTGTCAGGCAACCAATTGAAGAAAACCGGCGTATCACCTATGAGGAGATTCGAGGACATTTGGGGATTGGTATGAGCCAAATTAAAAAAAAATTGATTGTGTGGTTTAATTAAACCACGACGCAAATGAAACTTCTTTTCAGTTTGTAGGCATTTAACTAAATTTTTTTGGAAAATTATCCGATTTAGGATATGAAAATTGCGTTTTTAATGTTTGAATTTCGAATGCTGTAGTGCGACATGCGATAGATGGATGAAACTTTTGGGGCGATAGAATAAAAGTTTCACTTTAAAAATCTTACATCAACATTTAAAAGTTAGAAAACTTTGTTGCTGCTGGATTCGTCATGAACTCACTTCAGAACACAAACGGACTCGAGTAGATTGGGGTAAAAAAAAATTGTTAAACTGTGTATGATATTGTGACAGGAGATAAAACATGGATATATTGTTACATGCCGGAAAGAAAGCAACAGTCTTCTGTATGGGTTTTCAAAGGTGACAGCAAACGAACAAAATTGAGGCAGGCGAGAAACGTAGGTAAAAAAATGATTGTGTTTTTTTTCTCCTGGACGGGTCCTGTCTGCACGATCCCACTAGAAGAATAAAATACAGTTAATACTGAGTGGTCCACCACCATTTGTTTGCCCAATGTCTTTGAAAAAGTTAGGGGAAAACGACCAAGAAGTCGCATCCTATTGCACCATAACAATGCTTCGGCGCACACCGTGAACAAGACAAAGTAGTTTTTGGCTTCTGAAAAGGTAGAGCAAGTGACCCATCCCGCACATAGTCCAGACCTTACACCATGCGATTTCTTTATTTTCTCAAAAATTAAAGATTTGATGAGAGGTATGTCATCTACGGGGCCGGAAGAGGCCGTGATAGCTTTCAACCAGCAGGTGAAAAATATGCCCTTAGACCAATGGTCCTTATGTTTTCATCAATGGTTTGACCGAATGAAAAAGTGTTTAAAATGTAATGGAGAATACTTCGAATAGCAGTAAACATGTAAATTGTTTTATTAATGAGTTACACAAAACTTTCAGGGTACCCGCGTATACGCCGAAAACTTGTTAAAACGAATCATATGCGCCCAAACTGGAGGGGTTTACTAGGAGCCACTTATATGTTCCACTATAAACCTCCTGGCTCCATCACCAAATCAGCTCGAAGATGACAAAATACAGTATTGTCATCACAAAATTTCATTTTGATAAGTCAGTTAGAACTAGGTCAAAGTTGACTTCCAAGTTTTGGTTACATAGTGGAGCTAATGATAAAAGTGTGTTAAAAGAGATTAAATTATTTTACAATAGTTGTAATTCCATATATCATATAGAACCATCGGTTTTGACGTTTAATAAAATACCTAATTACCAAAAAATAGTGTAAGTAATATATATATTACTCGGTTAGACTGGCCTGTTGGTCTAGTGGTTAGTGACCCTGACTGCTAAGCCAGAGGTCGTGGGTTAGATTCCCACCCAGGACAAATAATTGTGTGATGAGAACGATCATGTGTTCTGTGTCTGGGTGTAATTTATCTAAAATATGTATATATTTAGAATTATATAAGAATGCTTATCAGCAGTCTGGTTACCATAGTACAGGCTCTGCTTAGTTTGGGATTAGACGGCCGTGTGTAAGATGTGTGGAGTTATTTTTATTATAGTAAAGAGAAACTGACCTCTAGCAATCTTTATCGCCATTAGAAAGACGATACTGAAGTATTAGCACTATTTAACTGCGAACTATGAAGGCCGCATTAATAACATGTTGATCTTGTTTTATCGATCTTGTTTCAATAACTAAAGTACTTGTCAATTGAAAGGCTTGCCATTAGGTAAACGAATTTCCAGGAGGTTCTATCAACCGAATAGCTATAGTTCATAGGGCCATTTAATTAGTGCATGGCACAGCCGTCTCGCCCCATGGGCCGTAGGTACTGCGTGAGAACCGATAAAGTTGAAGGGCTCTGAGTTAATTCTATTCACGTAGACATCGTGACCAGGTAGCTGAGAGTACATTTAAACCCTTTACCTTATTAACTCGCTCTGCCTTCACAGTAGTTAATTACTGTGGAATTATTAAAAAAATGTGTTTGTTAATTAAAAATACAGAAAGAAAGAAAGATGAAGACAGGCAGACACATTTTGACTGCACGGTTAGAGCAATGGCATAGATAAGATAATAAACTAAAAAACATTTTCAAAACCGGCTGCAGCCTTGATCTTGACCAATTCTCATTTTTTTTTTCACATATTCTTGAATTAATTGCCGACCAACAACCTTGGCCCGTTTAATAAATTTCTCATTTACGAATTACTGACCTAACCTCATATGTCAAAAATATTTTGTGAGTTCAAATTCCACACGGGTCAAACATTTGTGTGATCCACAAATAGTTGTCCCGAATCTGGATGTTCTTTGTTTCCGTTGTTTAAATGTTTGTGAAGCCCCCCGCGACACAGAAATAATCCTAATGCAGGAGTCTTTTCTTAAATAAAAAAAGTATTAAAGATTCCATATAAAAATAAAGTTACATCCAGAAAATAAGACCTATTAAAACTAAAACATTATAATGTCTACGTCGCTAGTCTTTCGATACCAATCAGCGTAAAGTGAGATTATACGTCTAGAATAGAATAGAATATTCTTTATATAATAATAAATACTCAAAGTAGATTTGACTAAATGACGTGTAATTTTACGAGTAGACTCGTGGTAATATTTTTTGTAAAGAAAAATAAAATTAATAACAGCATGAAAACTGTTAAAATAAAAATAAATTAAACTTGATCACGGCTACGAGGGTGAAATGTTAGGGGTGGAACATGGTTTTTCACGATTTCCAGCAAAACTAGCCTTAGTTTCAAAAAAAGAAGAAACGAACGAACGAACGAAAAAGACTTTTGTATCAACAATTATTTTTCACATAACCTCAAATTTCCCCCAACAAAAAGAAAAACCAGTTTTTATGGTTTTCATTTCTACCTGCCACAAAAAAATCTTTTTGTATAACATTATATATTACTAGCTTTTCCATGCAGTTAATGTAGATCTATCCAATCGGAAATAGTTTTGCCATGTGTTTGGCAAGGAGTGTAATGAGACTCGAGATGAAATTTAGTCTGATTTATTTTAGATACATACTAGGCTTATATACTAATGTGATGCGAGTGTATAATTGTTTTGCTTAACCTCTAAAGTTAATCTATAAATGTGACTTATCTAATTACGTGCAATTATGTACAATGTGCTCGGCACAATAGTCAATAGTAATTACTGAATGAAAGTTACACTATTTGTTTTCTGTACCCCTGACAACGTATTTTCAAAATGTCATGATGATCGGTCGCTACTCGACCGTCACGAAGGCGTAACAAGCAAAAACAGTCACGTTTGTATTATTAGTTTATCATCATATTAGTCAAATATGAAATTCAGTCACAATAGGAGAAATCGAAAGAGATTAGATAAAAACTTGGCCCTACTTTTTATATTATTCGCCCAATGTGAGGTTTCCAGAAGCGACACGTGTTTGTGATGAAGGAATAACGAAACTATCGATTAACTGTAATGTAATATACAAGATTATAGAAGACAAACTGACTGTTCGTCAAGAGATAAAAAGTCTTACAAACATTAAAACAGGTTTTATTAACTAATAAAACGCAAACGTTAGAGGACTTGAACTTCCCATCAACGGCCAGTTTGAATTAGAGGTTTGCGACCCTGACCTCCTCGAGCTATCGCTTACAGTCCCCCGATCCATCGGTATTAGCAAAATCCTTTTCCTTCCTGCCTTCGCTTTCAATATACTCCCAATATCCCATCTTTAAATCCCAAAGTGCAAGTTTGTCGGCAATAGGCTGGCCTCTATTACGTGTGTGGGACCTACTTATATATAGGTAAAAATGTAGGTAGGTGTTTAAAATGCCTCTGTCTACCCCTTTGGGAATACAAGTATGTACTATGTATGTAAACCGCAACAAATAAAAAGGCATAAAGACGGTGTTCGCAGAATAGAGGCCCAAAATACGTGGTGTTTAGATGTCTATACGTGTTATAATCTTATAACACGTATAAAAACTTTCGTGAGTGGTATCATCATTATAATTATACGTGAAGGGAATTCTTTGTAGTCCTTTTTAAGAAAATTTCGCGAATGTAGTCACGTGAATTTTGGACTCTACTCTACTCTACGCTACTCTACTATCTCAAGAGCCTCGGTAACACGGGCATTTATCGTTTAAATTAACATTTTTCATCGTCAATATTTAACAATAAAATAAACGGGCATACCGTCATACGCGCCTCGTGTATTAATACTTCCCATGTACACTCATCATTACAGTTATGTCGTAGTTAAGTAAACTTGATTTTTATTTTGATTTGATTTATATATTTTGTGAATACGTACTTGCGACAATGGTGTTCTTTGTGTTGCCAAAAGTACGTAAATTGAATATAGTCACATGAAACTTATCGACTTATAACTTGAGGTAGCAATTAGATTTTGGGCTTCTTACCGAACCAACATTGTTCAACAATATGTGCATCATTTGCTGTTGAATCGTGACAGGAACAAAAGTTTACTTGAAGATTTGCTGAAAGAACTTCAATCATATTTGTTTAGATGAAGGTTTAATTCAAAGTGTGATACAAAATGTTATGCCCGAGGTCCGAAGCAGCCAAGAAATTGTTACCTCATTACAGCAGTTCTCCCAAGATTTATCTAAGTAATATAAGTAATTTGAAGTTATTTGTGTTATCTATGGGTTAAGGTACGATGGGGTTGACATATCCATACTGGATCAAAACCTTAAAATAAAGAAAAAGATACATTTTTACACAAAATTCGCTGTGGAGAGCTCTTCTTCGAGTCTTATATTATGAATTGTTTAATCAGCGCTCTAATTGAACGGCGTCATTCCTTGTGAGAACAAATAAATTAAATGTCAGTATATACGACCACTACGCTGAGTTTAATAGCTAGTGCAGTGCAGTAACAAGCCGAAGAACTATCTATCTCGGGTCAGGGTTGGTAGATTGTCCAATTAGATACAATGGCTTTTACCATTTAATACTTACAGATATGGTGCATATATGTCAAAATAGATCGAAAGAAATTATATTTCAGTGTGTCAAGCCCGCAATGAACTGGATGGTGTAGTGGTTTAGCAATACTATTTTTTAGGAACCCCTCTTACTTTTTTGCTGAAAGAAAGGCAAAGTGGTCATCGACACCACAACGTATATTGGTAAAATTGGTACTACATACAATCGTCAAACTGCTTCAAAAAATTATATTTTGTATGTTAGTCCTCTATGCGTTTCTAAGCTGTTGATCAGATTGTGATGAAGCTTTAGTAGGATGTTCTGAGGACGCCCGGGTATCTGGCCCAAAAAAAAATCGTATGTTGTTCCTTTATGATGAATTTTTCATACCTACAACCAAAGACCTTTTTCTTTACATGGCGTTGCTATGCATGCTGGGTACAGCTAGTATAATAATAATAATACGTTTCTAGTTTAGTGACAATGAATTAAAAAGTAAACAGTTCCACTTTCTACCGCCAGTCATATCATCAGTCCTTCATTACCAAGCTCAATCTTTTGGACTCATCAAAATGAATCATATGAAGCGGTCGTAGCGTAATGGCTAAGGCGTCGGACTTGCGATCAAGTGCCAGTGCCACCCAGTGCACTACCGACGTGAACCCACTCCTAACACAAGTATTTTAGCTTAGCTGGAGGGGTTAAGAAGAGTACTAGTAATGTGTGACCCACGTTACTAGTAGTCAATATATATATATATATTGTAATGACGGGACCTCTCGCACAGCTTGCATACTCCTTCGATTGGAAGAATAACTCTTTACTACGCGAGAGGCATAGACTGGTGGCCCCAAACTCGAATTTAAAACACGTTCGAAATATTTTATGAAGAATAAATGTTGAAGACAAGAGAGTCGCGGGGAGAACAGAAGACGGTCTTGACGACTATCGTGCCAAAGGTGCACGGAATAATTCAAGAAGTGTTATTTATAATTAATTTGTTTAAAGTTATAATTGTTACATGAATAATCTGATCCTGATTATATCACATAGTGCGTTTGCCTGCTCTTTTAATTTTCCTCCTCTAGCTAATACCTATCGAAACCGGATACCCTAAAGCCCCAAGCTTTACACGTGTTGGAGTACGCCGCAGTTATTTTAGAAGAAGTACTACACGCGTTACAATATATATATATATACTTATATATGTACTTGTGTATATATGGCTAAGGCGTCGGACTTGCGATCAAGTGGTTGCGGGTTCGAACCCCACCCAGTGCACTACCGGCGTGAACTCACTCCTCCTAACACAAGCATTTAGCTTAGCTGGAGGGGTTAACAAGAATACTAGTAATGTGTGACCCACGTTGCTAGTATTCTTTTAAAAAAAAAAAATATGATATGAGCACAAACTCGAGGGGTTTACAAGTAGCCACTGAAGATTTCCACTATCCACCTCATAGCTCCATCATCAGATCAGCAGCTCCAAGATGCCAAATTATAGTATTGTAATCCAAACTACATATACATACAAAGTTATGTATATGTACATATAAAGTCATTACCACCTCTTCCGTGGGAGAGCCATGCTTCGGCATGTATGGGCCGGCGGGACTCCGCTCGATATCACGGGCTCACAGAAAACCAGCAGTGAAACAATGCTTGCATTGCTTTTCGCTGCGTGAGTGAGGTTACTGGAGGCCCTAACCCGTCCCTCTCTACTATTTCCATCCTTCCCCTCTCCCCCCTCTTCTCTCCTCTAATCCTGCTCTCCCGTCTTCCCCTATTCCCACTTTAAAGGGCGGCAACGCACTTGTGACTCTTGAGGTGCCCATGGGCGGCGGTAGTCATTTACCATCAGGTGACCCGTCTGCTCGTTTGCCCCCTATCCCAGAAAAAAGAAAAACCATACGACAATTTATTAGAAGTAGATTAAAACTAACTTCTAAAATTTAATTAATTAAGAATAAACACCATTACTCAGATACAAGTAAAGGTAATAAGAGCGTATTAATAAAATAGTTACACTTAATATATAACCTAGTGAACAATAAACACCAGCACGAATGTCTTAGTTTGCGTTCCGACTGCTTCTTGGGCCAAGAATCTTTTCAAATTTGTATTTCTTATTTAACCCTCAGTGCACCTCTCTAGATCTAGGTATTTGCTGGGTCGGCAGCGCGCGAATCTCTTACGATACCCTAGATATAACAAAAAAGATAAATATACAAAGATTGAGGACGAATCAATCAAATTAAAAAGCACCGCAGTAAACTGTTTCCATTTATTGTAATTTTTAGGAACTTCGAAGGTCTTTTGTCTTTTAACAAGGCTCAATTGTGCTCAATGCTTCTAATAATTCACTGTCGGATATACAATTACATATTTCTTTTGAGAAAATTTTATTTACAAAGTCTTCATCGTATTTTATATAACTTGGCAGTAGCAGGAATTTTAATGTTGAATTTCAGCGAGTAATTTGTTTGGATGAGTTTAAATAGTTAGGTTTGTGTGCTATACGCTGTCCATTTATTTATTATCTTTTTGACAGTTCAATAAGTAGTCAATTAGTGATTACCTAACACGTTGTGTATTCAATAAAATAAAACGTGAAAAAAGTGTAAGGCGTCTTTGGGACATCCGGTTAGAACGAAGTTCCTTTGGCTAAATATAGATTTAATCATCAAAATAGAGGAAATATTGCGCCATCTGTGAAAGTTGCCCTAAATAATATCTGGGTAATTAGTATAGAACCAACATCAAACTAATGGCGTAAAAATAATATAATACCAACTCGCGGTCAGTACTTTTCGTTGCAATAACACTTTTGCCGGCTAGCAGCCATCCGCGGAGCGGCTGAGGTATTATAACGTGCCGTAAGGAACTTCTCTCTAATAACAGTTCATTGTATGTGAGAGGCAGTTTTAATCGGTTAAGAAAAAAGGAAAAGTAAATTTTTATTGAATTATTTTACCAACGTTTAATATATTATACATAAGAATTGATTGTATATTAAAGTTACTGAGGACTCAAGTCTTGCATTTGTTCATGACTTTTTGGTGTTATTTATTGCAAATACCTACATTTAAATACAACTAAAAGCCTTTAGTTAGTTATGGATAGTTGTTTGTTTATGTGTTTAAATAGCCATTTAGAATAGTTAATATCGGTTGATATAAATATGCATTGCGTAGAAACATTTTTTCTCATCACTACGTACAATAGAACGTAACTCTTCATTTATTTAGAAAAAACTGCTTCACATACAGAATCATAATGTCAACGAATGGTGATAAAAACTATGATCAAATGAAAATAGATAACATATATTTTTTTCAACTGTGCGTTTTAGAATTGTAACTTCACAAACCCTGGCATACGTCAAAAGCAAATAAACGAATATGGCAGGGCCGGGGGCCTTGAAGTTAAAGAGAAATAGTCGTGGAGTAATACACTCCCCTGACACTACGGGCACTTCGGAGTGAGGTAGTTAGACGTAGCCGTGTTTACACGGTAGCTCTAAACTATAACTGTCTGAGGGAATAATTAACCGCCCCTAGCATTAATTTTGTATTCAGCTGAAAGAACGGCTGCTGGCAGTGGATTTATTCAGTCAAATATTTTATTAATAAATACACATCGTTTTAACAATGTGCTGTAAAATACTGGCTACCAATAAAGTTGTAATTCATTTTAACATTTGCTCGGCTTCGCGCATGTTAAATTTGTTTTTTCAATCCCACATGAACCCTTTGGAAATTTTTGCATTAAGAAAAAAACATACTAGTTCAGTTTTTTTTATGCAAAATTTTTGTAAGCGGTTAAGTAGTTAAGGCGTGAGACCGAAACAAACCTACAAACAAACAAAATCACTTTCGCATTTATAATATTAGTTAAGTTTTATAAAAAAATGTATCTAGTTAATCTAAATTAATAAAGAAATATAGTTCCCTTTGCACTATCACCAGTCAGACAAACCACACCGTTTACCACCTTTACAAATAAAAAGTTATTTTGCCAACAACTCAGGGCAACCACATCGTTATAAAGTATATTTGTCTTGGTGATGCCCCCGCTTATATTTCCAAGTAAATTGACATCTTTTCCATCTTGTCCACTAATGGCCGACACAAATACACGTGGGTGAACACATCGATCAACACGTTTACGTCGTTATAAATAAGTTAAAGTATGTCGTCAAACTGTTGACTTATAGAATGTCTTCTAAAAAGCTGACATAGAGTCAGGGCGGGTCGTTAATAACTTGTGATAAAACTATTTCGCCGACGAGACTAGTTTTTGGAACTTTTCTTTCGTTGGTGCGCAAAAGTCGCATAATGTTCGTCTATATATTATATTGCTACTGGCTGTAATTGGACTTTTTGGTGGAGTTTGTTATACATATAATGTACATAATATATGTCACCGTAAAATGGTTATGTCTCTAGGGATATAACTATATCTCGGCTATAACCATCAATCATTAATGCTTGCTATCAATACGCCTAACGTTGATCGTTTTAAAGAATAAAAGGGCAAAAGTGAAAATAAAAAGTTCAGAGTCAAGGGACAAGTAGAGAGATCTGGAGAAGATCACACTGTATTATAGTTTTTTACAACTTGAACAGCATTTTCGGGTCCTGAAGGCTTTTAATTCACTACTTATATTGACAACAATCTTCTGTAGCGTGTAGGTATCGTATCCACCTAGATGACTGCACAGTAAAATAGAGAGCCCAATGTGCCCCACAAGTCTACAAGGATAAATATATAAGGCCAACACCTTCTGTTATAAATTATCACTACATCATTTCATCTACTGGTAGAAGCTCACTAGACTCAAATAATATACAGACGAAAATGAAAAAAAAAAAAACATTTATTACGCCATCTAACGAAAAAATCTTTATTGTCGCATTACAAAAAATAATATGACGAAAAATATTACAAAAGAAAAAAAAAACAGTAACAGTAAGGTAAGGATTTGTCACGAATGCACCGAAAGAGGATTCAGTCCAGCATTGCCTGGTACGAAGAGGTACTAGTGCGATGGTTTTCAATTAGACATAAATGACAGGCACGGACCAATCCTAAATTTAATTAGATTTAAGTAAAGTAAAGAAAAATGTATAACCTACTTCCCGTTGGCTACGGCACGGACCAGGAGTGTTGAGAATGCTGTCTTCCCACAATCTATAATATCTATCTATTTGTAAGTATACTATGTAAACGATAACCATGGCTTGAATGGGCCCAATACGTCAAATAGTAAGGTGCTAGTGGCAGTTCTACTCAACTCAACATTGATTGATGGATCAGTCCGAATATTACGCAGCCGGCCTGGCTAGGGGAAACGGGGGACCTGAATCTAAATGTAAGATACGAGAAATAAAAGGCATCGATTTTGTAGGGATATTCAATCAAAGATACGATACGAGACATCAATTAATAATAGGAATACCTACTGTAGGTAAATTTCCCGTACATCACATAGTAGATGGAGACATTAAACGGTATTTAAATATAATTACTCGAATAATCGTTTAGCTAAGTAAGCAGGTACCTTCAATAAAAATCCCCGTCTAATTAACCTAATTTTGAATACTCTGGGGAATGGTCGGTATAATTTATTGGGCATTAGGATAGCCTATAGCATGATAACTTTTAACTCAGTTTTTTTCTGTTTGTTTACGTTCTTTTTTACCCGACTACAAAAAGGTAGGTTTCTTTTCACGAACGTTTTGATTTTTATAGGCTAGGTTTTATTTGTATAACATTAAAATGGTGGCCATAAATACATAATGCCGTTAGAGATGAAAAGGTCTTTGAAAATCAAAATGTTTAAGACACTACAGAAATTGACGTACAATTATAGAATAGGACTAAAATGTCATTTATATCTTTTATAAAAATGAAAAATTCAAACAACCCGCCTGTATAACAAGAAGACTGAAGAAAAATATAAAAACAAAAAATATTTAGCACAAGTTTTAGCAAGAAAACATACTTTCTATATTATACATTTTTATTTACAAATAATTGCATGATGAGCATGATCATTTGTTCTGTGTCTGGGTGTAATTTATCTATAATATGTATGTATTTAGAAATATCTAAGTATGTTTATCAGCAGTCTGGTTACCATAGTACAGGCTCTGCCTAGTTTGGGATCAGACCGTGTGTGAGATGTGTGGAGTTATTATTGTTTTGTATTTACAATTTTTTTTAAAGTTCAACGTCTTCTTGTTTTGATTTTTTGTTTGGTTTATAAGCTCACAACATTATCTGTTTAATTTACTTTTTATACAGCTGAGTCAAACAAGTACGTGACCATAGGAAATTCCACCTGAATTACCCCTTCTATTGTAATGTACAAAATTGACATCACGCTGTTTTCAAATTCACTGCTTCTGTAGCCGCTATAAACTGTTTGTTTCAAATACATCTTACAGATTAATTTATCGTACCTTGTGTATTTATATGAATTGGTTTATGGTATGTTTTTTTTTTAAATCGCCTGTCCAGGAAAAGCACCTATACACCCTGTATAGGTGCTTTTCCTGGAAAGGCGATCGATTGTTTTTCTGACCCATTATAAAAAGGTACTATCGTCTGACTTCGTTTTCGAGAGCGTTTACTAACACCCTGTATAAATAAATTTCAAAATCGAAACCTTTTTATTTAGGTTATCAGAACTGGCTGCGTACAATCGTAATGATTATGACAAATATTAAATAGTAACATTTAGTCCAAGAGCAATCTTCTCTCATTCAGTGTGAACAAAGAAAATTTATTCAGAAGGACAGTATAATGTAAAATGAAGATCTGACATCTGACAAAATATATATATAAATATAACGCTAAAATGCTTGTGAACATTTTAATACAATAAGTATCAAAGACAGTGTCTCTTAGATGTGTCAGTTCCGTGGGATCGCGAATATGGCCGCCGGGTGTGTTGATAATAATGGCAGGTCTCTAGCGGGGGAACCCGTGTCAAAAGGGACCCTCGCGTATTGACGTGATGGCCAGTTAATGAAGAGCTTGAACAACGTAGTGTTCAATAAATATAGTCGGGTAAATAAAGGTTCGGATTATTGCTGTTATTATGAAACGCTTTTCAAAAAGATTATTATTTTGTCAAGAACGTTAACATTTCCGCCAAAACCAAGTTTACGTATTTTTTTTTATATTGACAAGATTGTAAATTAAAGATGTAACTATTATTGGTTACAGAACACTGTATTGCAGGACCTATTTAGGATAATATTAATAAAAAGGATTTTATTTTGTATGACAAATAATAAGGAAAACTATTTTTGTGACGAAAGGTGTTTATAGAAACATCTAACTAAAAAAACTTCGAAATGAGAAGAAAAAATATACTAGAAAAACTACGAACGATTTGTTACTCAAATCTATATTAGTTAACTTAAAATGTATGTATTATTAGAATCGTGGACATAATATTTCACATATTTCCTAAATTGACTCGGAATTGTATACATTAGTAGTGTAGTAATACACGTGTAGGTAACATATACCTACACGTCTTAAAAATATGAGATTTTGAGACTAATATACGTTTACGACTTTCGTTTTTAAACATTCGCCAGTATTTATAGTGGACGCATTCAGTAGTCAGTACCTACTGCTATAAGATTTTATTACAAAATTGTGTTTGAAAGTTATAAATAAAACTACATCCTTAAATATTATACACACTTATCTATACAATTGGGGTAAATCAGCGATACAAGCTTGTAGATCGATTTTATTTAAGTTTTTGTCACACAAAAGTTACTATATCCAATGTCCTTTATCGCTTCAAATACAAGAAATAAGTACTATGAACTATTTGTTACTCAAATCTATATTAGTTCATTCAAAATACATTCTTCCATTGAAAGTAAATACAAGCAAAAGTCAAAAAGTTGTAAAATCAGTGTCTATGGAAAGAGGAACGACTCTCAATTATGTATTTAATTTTGTTTATTTTTGTTGGATGTCCCAAGAGGACATTTTCAACCGCTGACTCATTGTTGTACACGCTCCCTCGCTCACTGTTCAATTTCATAATATAGTCGATGGAAATTGCATAAATGCTATTAAACATTTTAATAAACGTCGCTTCAATCCGAGCAAAATCGGAGCTATTCTTAATTTTGCATTCAATTAAAATAGTAAAATAATATCCGTCATTCGCAAGATCAGGATCCGCTGTACCAAGTTAAGATAGGAACACCCTACTGTGTCGTGTAGCGTCAGAAGTATATCGGTTTCATACATTTAGAATGGTTAGAAACACATTAGTACCTTGTAATGTATCGATACAACACGACTCGGTAGTTTGTACGTTTAATTGATCGCGTTAACGGATCACCAAGTACCGATCGTGGGACACATTTCCTGTTGTCGTCGATATACTAACCCAAAGCCATTTGAAGTGTTCGCTTTGTCCGTCAACTATCTTCATTGACAGAGTTGTCCTTTCAGAGCAGTTAGTTTTATTAAGCCCCAACGCGAAATGGAAGGGGTGTTATTATTAGTTTAACATGTGTATCTGTGATCGAGAGTGTTCTTAGCCATAATTCAAGAAAATCTGTCCAGCCGTTCGCAGATCAACCGTTCTGTTCTAACCGTTTTGTTTCGTGTATGTATGTATGTTTATCAGTGTTCTATAACCCATAATATACTATGCTGAGTTTGGGGCTATATGGGGCTGTGTAGGATATTATTTTCTATATTACTGTGGTATCGAACTAGCGCATTGAATGCCTGATTGAAAGCATTCGTTATCACGTTACACATTCCTCTTGTTCTTTCTCCTATTAACTCTGGCGATGCTATTCAACAGCAGCGAAATAACACTAGGTATACTGTCCTGTTTTATCGCAAACTTTCTTTGTTTTTGTTCCTTTATGAAAAAGTACATAGAACTCAGAAAACTAGGTTTATTATTTTTTGATAAATAGCTAGTTTAGTAAAACTAAACGACGCTCGCTTTAATGGCGAACCAAATTGAAAGGTAAAAAGAGTTACACCTCACCACCATCTCTTAGCTCTACCATCAGACTATCGTTACTAAGCACAAGTTGTTGGACTCATCAAAACAAATCATATGAGCCTAAACTCAAAGGTTTTACTAGTAGCCACTGAAGAGTTTCGCTATCCTCCTCTTGCTCCAAGGTGCCAAATAATAGTATTGTCATCCTTACTACATGTACATTACAAACTACATGTACATTAGAAACTACATGTACATAACAAACTACATGTACATTACAAACTACGTGTACATTACAAACTACATGTACATTACAAACTACATGTACATTACAAACTACATGTACATTACAAACTACATGTACATTAGAAACTACATGTACATAACAAACTACATGAACATTACAAACTACATGTACATTAGAAACTACATGTATATTAGAAACCACATGTACATTACAAACTACATGAACATTACAAACTACATGTACATTACAAACTACATGTACATTACAATGTTTCATTTCGACACGATAATTAGATTTAGGTTACAATTTACTTCCAAGATTTGTTTACATAGTTACAAGAGAAGCTAAATAGAAGATAAAAACGTGTTAAAAAAGATGAGTAATTGTAAGTAAACTAATTCAACAGTTTATTCTAAGAGCCTCGTTAAGATTTGGGCTCTCAAATAATAATCATAATAACTCCACACATCTCACACACGGCCGTCTGATCCCAAACTAGGCAGAGCCTGTACTATGGTAACCAGACTGCTGATAAACATACTTAAATATTGCTAAATCATACATATTATAGATAAATTACACCCAGACACAGAACAAATTATCGTGCTCATCACACAATTATTTGTCCTGGGTGGGAATCGAACCCACGACCTCTGGCTTAGCAATCAGGGTCACTAACCACTAGACCAACAGGCCAAAATGCACAAAGAGTTGTCATCCGACCGGTAGTTCCCGAGACAAGCACATTTCACCAGTACTTAAGATAAAAATGTTCATCGAAAATGTTAATCGTTCTATTTTATTTTGTAATAGCTGCCCCGACAGACTTCGTTCTGTCAAAAGTTATAGATTGTCGACAAATGTTTGACAGCGTAATGGCTAGGGCGTCGGACTTGCGATCAAGTGGTTACGGGTTCGAACCCCACCCAGTGCACTACCGTCGTGAGCCCACTCCTAACACAAGCGTTAAGCTTAGTTGGAGGGGTTAACAAGAATACTAGTAATGTGTGACCCACGTTGCTAGTATTCGTTCTAAAAAAAAAAACTTGTGTTTTGTATAGGAAAGGAAAACTGTTGTTTTTGCTATTTTCCTCACCATTTTCGTTGTACCTTAACGAAAATATAAAAAAAAATTGGTGGAGCCGTTCTCCAGTTTTGCGCTTAGCAACACATTTGGCAATTCATTTTTATTTATATAGATGTAGTAACGCCCTTTTCCCTAAAGGATAACCAGTATTATGTTGCACACTCTCATTTCCATAGCTGTAGGTTTAGTGTAACGTAATAGGGAGCGAGTTTATTGCCGTATATCCGGCAAGCTTTCTCATTTCGTACGCTACTAAGAATGTAATATCAGAAAAACCCTAACAACTTGCTCGACGCGGAAATGGAAGCTAGGGCTTCGAGACCGCACTCAAACATTATGACAAGCTTATGCTACTTGACCAAACCAGTCAGTATAGATAGGTACTTAAAGATCTGTCTTCTAACTCTCACTATTTCTCTTACTCCAATTACAGTTTTTACTCTTTTACTCAGACTTAAAATGTTGTCACCAGTGGCGGATTTACCAGTAGGCTGAGTAGGCTGGAGCCTAGGGCGGTAATTGAAATTCAAATTCAAAATCATTTATTCAATTAAGACACTAAGTGACATTTATGAACGTTAAATTGAAGCTAGAGTTAAAATCATAGATCGGCGCAAACGGACGCCACAGCATGTGCTGGATTTTCGCAGTAAATTAGGTGAAAACACCAAAATCTACTACCTGCTTGTGTCGATCTATAACTTCCAGTTTCCAAAATGCGTAGAGCCTTATGAGAAGAATACTGGCAGAGAAACTCATGGCCACTCTTTTGGTAGATTTTAGGGGCGGCAAATTTGGGGTAATATTTTTTTTTTGTCTTACAAAAATTAAAAAGATTGATATTTAAATAGACACCTACGTAAATGTTAATAGGGACACAAACAAATTAACATGTAATATGTTTCTACAAATTTCGTAGTCGCGTTTGGTTGCGGGCGGGAACGAGTGACACGTCCGTTCTGTAGAGTAAAGGGCAATTCCGAAGTTGTTAGAGATGTTACGCCTAAAGTTGATCATTATATTAATTTGTTTCCCTGACTAACATTATAATAAATGCGAATGTGATTTTGTTTGTTTGTTAGGCTTTCACACCTTCACTACTCAACGGATCGTCTCATTTAAACGAGCGAAGCCGCGGGGAAGCTACCTAGTATTGTAATAAATGTAGCAGGGATTAAATTATATACATATACCGAGTAGGTAAGCAGAATAAGTTACAAGTGGACAAAAATCCAAATGAGTATAACGACAGTAATTTAATCGCTACTTCACATAACTTTAATATGCACGTTAACATTAACGTTAATATATCTAGTAACAGTATCAACAGCCTATATAATGGCTAACTTACAGAATTGTATCCCCTAATACCCTGCCTCTTTAGACGGCTCACATGAAACTATACACAGGCGCATTATCTATATTTTTATCCATGACCAAGATGATTCTATTAAAATTGTAAAAGCAATTTTATTACAGCGCGACCACTCAAATCCTTTTTATATCCAAAACGTTATACAAGATCCCCAAAACAATTTATTACTGCTAAAAGAAGGTTCTCATTTCGCGATCAAAATGTGCACATTTATAACAAGTGGCAACACAGACAACTTTTAACGAAAATAATTTTTTTTACCCTTCTTTAGCGCGATGTTTTACTGTTAATTAATCTGTGGCGCCGCCATCATGATTGATTGATTTCTACAGTGGGATGTTTAGTATACTTCTCATAGTTTTTAATGACACGATGTGTCAACGAACGATAGTTTTCTAATTCAAATAAGTACAGGATAAGGTAACCAAAACAAGTAGGTACATATACACATATAATGTCACCGTATGATTGTGATCAGAGTTACTTTATAATCATTCTTGCGATAATAAAAACTACTAGCAACCAACGATTTACAATTTAACGTATTATTTCTCGAAAGGTTAGGATCTATTAATGTCAAATTGTGAACTGATATCAAACTGGCACCTGATTGATTGAACCTTCGTAGTTTTCGATTTCTTTATTTTTATTTTGTTATTCCACATAGTTCTTAATCTAAAAATTAAATGAGATAACTGAAATCAAACAATAAATTGTGAAGTATCTATATTTGACTTCTATGTTTGTTCCTCAACTCTATGGATACAGAACGAGCTACCACCAACACCGACGAAGGTAAACAATTTTAAGAGTGATAAAACCGAACAGATTATGAACCCTGCAGACTGTTTCACAAATTGGTGATTTATAAATGATAGATTATAAACTATCAAAAATAATAGGTTAAATTGTAAATGGTTGGTTGCAGTTCACAATTTATATTTATACAGCGTGTAAGTATCATTGTCGCGAATAACTTACAAAAACGTCATTCTTTGGATACTTATCACAACGCAGAAGTCAGTTCATCATAAAAATGCGAGATTAAGGATTTACAGTCAATAGTTTGATTTTGAACTACGCAATGTAACGCATCACGCGTACGGCTAATGAAGCAGCTAATTGGATAAATGTTTTATATGGCAGTTTTTTGGCTGTATGGGGTATTTCCTGTTTTTTTTACAGTATAATGTTCTGTTTACTTATTGTGATATCACTTTTAAGCAAAAAAAAAAATAATCAATTTTCCGACAGAAATTTCCAATGATTTTCCACTCAGAATGATGGTGTGAATACACTATTTCAGGATTCGGTACGGTGTCTCTTACACCCTGTATATTATACTAGCCATGTTCCCAATCATAGGTATACATAATAAGTAAAAGAGATAATTTCTGCGCCAGTTACTAGATGTCGTATGCGTCGACATATCGGAGCTACGAGCTTCGTATAATTTCTCGATCCCCTTTTTTTCGTTGGCAACAATTTTATTATAATTCGTCGGTGGGCGGATGAAACACGACGGCTGGAGATAAGGGGCTATACGTTTTGAGGCTGTGTTGTATGTAATTATAATGACTTTACCTCACTGAGTTCAGCGAACCCTTCTAAGTGGATGTCTTGGAAAATTTAAAGCACTACTTGTGTAGTATAATTATATGTAGGAAGAGAAGCACGGTATAGATAGACATTTATTGCGTACGGGTGTAATGTTGAATGAACACGTAAAGCTCAATACAATTATTCATGAGTTACGTTCCAGCAAAGGCGCTATCTAAATAATATGAAACATGTATATGTTCATACATTTGTAATAGTGACGATTGTAACGAATAATTAACCTAACCTACACAGATATTAGATTTTCTAATTGGAATTAGCTAATTACTTAGTTAAGAGAGGAAAGGGATGAAGCAACCACTCTGCTACGGACAATGATAAATTGAAACTCGCCTCAACGTTAAATAAGCACTAGCGACTAAATTGATAAATCATTTCCGTTGATCTGTCTGTAGTCGAAGATAGAGCTTTGCCTAATATGTAGACTCTGTGTTAGAAGCACGCGTCTACGGGCTCGAATTAATTTATTATAAACATGGACTATGAGGACGCCGTTTTGTGCGACGTACAATAATGTTTACCTTACGTTAAGCCTTTCAATTGTTTGCGGTAAAATCTCTGACCTTATGAATATTTTATAAACCTGGTAAAGCTACTGAACAATTAATTGTCTGGAACCATAATACCTAAGTCATATTTTAATGTGGTGGACACTTTTTTTTTGTTTAGCAGATGGGTCGGGGTCACTAGGTGAAAGGTCGCGTGACCGGTAGTGATAGAACTGTGTCGAAATGTCACCAATAAAAGAAAAATCATTTTCTTTACGCAAATTTCAGTCGTGAAATTGTTGCATACTTTGTTTAAAGTTTTTTTGGTAAGTCGGCGAATGAGTTGGAATTTTCTCAGAAAGGCAATAGATTTAAAACTGCCTGTAGTTTTCGAACAACCGTGAGAGGATCCTACTTTGACTTAATTATTAACGTTAGAATAATGTAGCTTAGGGTATACTTAGGTACAATGTCGAGAGTGTACCTAATGTTGGATGACCCACCCGAACGCAATTTGTGGGACAGGTATGTTGATGTAATACGATTGTTATCAGAATCATGTTTATGTTTGGAGCTTCATCAACTGGGAAAATCCTGGCAGAATTTCTAATACGAAAATCTTCCAAAGATTAAAACACAAACTTCATTTCCTACAACTAATATATATTGTATTAGTTGTAATATATTTATATTGTATTGCATTCTTCATTTTCATGTTCTAATGAAAATAATGTGAAACTGTAAATTCAAATTCAATTTCAAAGAAATCTTTATTTCATAAAATTGACCATCAATTATTCGAAATCGTCGATTTAATCAATAATTAGTATAATTAAAAATTATAGATCAACACATACAGAGTCACCGCAACAATAGTTTGCTTCGTCAGATGTAAAATGATTAAAGAAAACAAAAATGGATAACATAATATCACATCTGCCTGTTTCGATCTATAACCGCCCGTTTCCAAATGGTTGAGCCTTGTGAGAAGAAATCGGGCAAACAATCTCACGGCCACTCTTATAAAACAAAAGCCCTTGATACGGACATAGATTTCAGTTACTATCGCATTGCTATCGATATTACACAATATGGCCAGACTCGGCGGGAGCTTAAACTATGCGCTTCACGGCTCGTCACCTTGCCCCGTGGCGTGGCGCGACGTGTGTCGGTGCTTGACAAACGAAGCATAAACTGGTACTGCTGTGACTTTACTAGTAGTGTAGTGAACATATTGAATTGCTCAACATATGGAAAGGATTTTCGAAAATGTGTGATGAATATATCGTCATTAAAAAGATTTTTAAAATTATTTATTTGATATATATTTTTTTTTTAGTAAAGACTACTAGTAACGTGGGTCACACATTACTAGTATTCTTGTTAACCCCTCCAGCTAAGCTAAATGCTTGTGTTAGGAGTGGGTTCACGTCGGTAGTGCACTGGGTGGGGTTCGAACCCGCAACCACTCGATCGCAGGTCCGACGCCTTAGCCATTACGCTACCGCCGCTGTTGTGTATTTTGTGTTAGCTTAGATAGCTGTAAGGTACTTTATACTGTGGTACGGTTCACTCGTGAGTAATGAAACAACCGTTTGATGCGAGTACAAAAATGTATTCGTTCGGAAGCTTATATGCCTACTACCGGAGACTTAACACCGTGAATCGGCCGCCGACCGGACCAACGCCACCTACCGAGTGTTGAGTAAAATAAAAATACATTAACGTTCGATTGAACATATTTTCTGGATCTTTTCTCAAAGGCACATTACTGGCACGCTAGATACATAGAAGTCTGGTGAACCAAGCATTCAATATAGGTAAATTCTGACAATCGTGTTTTAATAAATCCAATATTTGTTAGGGGTTATACTGCAAGGCTTTATTACTTACGTGTCTCTACGAATACTACTACTTTACTTAGTAATAAAATAATGTTATATGAGTAAATTGGTTTACGAATAACCCACGCCGTCATCACGCTTAGTAATTAAGTGCAAGTGAACAGGGCCCAAGGAATAGTATTTTTCGAAAGTTAGGTTATGGTTCCAAGTGAATGTTTTACTTGTAGATAACAGTCATTATTGCAAGCAATTTGTTTTTAGGTACGCAAATAGAAATACTTACTTTTATAAAGTAATCAAGATATCTACATAAAAAGGAATACCGCGCAACAGGAACTAGGTAACGACTGTGCAACAGCCGTGTTAAGTCGCTATATCTACAACAAACAACGCAAATTATTTGCAAATTTTACGACACGGCATCGTGTACACTGGTGAACACAAAAATATTTTTATGATGCAATATCAAATACAATAAACAAGGAGCTTTGAACTCGCGTCATTGTGTTGCAGGGCGCGCTCGCGGAGCCGGCGGGCGTGGCGTTAGAGAGGGCCGAGGCGTATCGATATAGAGCGAGGCGGACGAGGCAGCAACGAGGCGGCCGGCACCCAGCACGCTGGAGGCACTGCGGCGCCAGTCGCGGCAGATCGCCGCGCGGCGCGACGGTCGCGAGCGGCGCGTGCAGGTGCGGCCCGTGCTCGCTCGCCGCACACGCCGGTGGCGCAGCGAGCGGCGCCACTGACTTGCGGCTCTGTTTCAGTTCACGGAGCGGGCGCAGGATGGCGCGCGCGGCGGTGACACGGCGGGTGAGTGGTTCCGCCCGCCCTCGCTAAATATATCCCGTCCGCATTGCGCGGCGGTGAATCGGCGAGCGGAGCGCTCGGAGTGGCGGCTGCGCTCGCGGCGCCAGTGGGCGCGGCCGCCGCTGACGGTAGTGTGTGTCTGCAGAGAGCGGCGGCTCCGAGATGTCGGGCGGCAGCGGCGACGCGCGGCGCCCCTCCACGTGTCGCGTGGAGCTGGGCGCGCTGCTGGCGCCGGAGCCGCGTCCGCTAGATAACAAGGTCAAGGTACGCCACCCCCAACCACGGCCGCTTGCAGGCGGCTCCCTGGTCACGTTCGCTGGATCCTCTCGCCGTTACTCTGATGATTGACCCCGTGTCACTGAGTATTGTTAGTGTTCGTTTTCCCTTGCAGAAGAGCCAGGACTGCAAGCGGTACGAAAAGGTGTGCAGGGGCCACCTGAAGTGACGTATAGCATGTAGTATTAATAGCTTAGCGATGGCAGTCCTGCAAACCTACATGCATAAGTAGCGGAGAGAGCTTTTATGTCTCGTGATGATTTTCAGGTCCGCATGGAAATACCTATATCTACGTTCGCTACAGTAATGTTTCTAGTGTGTGTATGTGATAGGCGAGTTTTATTTTATTTGGTCAGACATTAGCCGTGTTCGTTTTTAGTAAAGAAAACATTGATATTTTGATTACATATATGCTTTGTTTGTTTATCTCTCCATCTAGGTGTAGAGTGAGTAAGGTGCGCACATTGTCATATCAACATAGTACATTGTGGTTACCCCTGCACCTTAGCAATGCTTCGAGCCAAATAACGTTTAGTTAATGTAGCTTCAAGTGGTTGTGTTCGTATCGCTTGAAGCAATGAGTTACTTATTACAGACGCTAATATGTTGTTAGATAGGTTTATTAGTATTCCTTGAACAAACTTTGTTGCCTTATAATATAATCAATTCGTTTAAACTAGCTATCAAAATCAGACATTACTACATTGATATCTGAATGTACATTTATTAAACAGTTTCAAGTAAACAATGGCAGGAAATCCATGAGATGTCTAATGGTGAAATGATCCAATACCTTTGTGGACAGAAATAATAAACGGGCTCGTTGCTTGAGCTCTCAATACAAGGAGGGTCGTATTGCGCTCGGCGTGAAGTGATACTTTAAACAAATTCAGCGCATCTTTCTTATCCAACCCCGTTTATTCGATGTGGATATACAGGGACGTTAGGGTTCTTTGACTTCATTGAAATTAAAACAGTTCCTCTAAATGAAGGTTAATTTATCTTTGATAAAAGATGTGGTTACAATTACTTCTACTCGGCTAAATAGCAATACATGGTCTGTGTGGCGATTCAGACGAATAGAAGTAATTGTAACCACATGTTAACAGGCAGCGTTTACAATAATAGTGAAAGTATATATATTGAAAAAATACTAGTATAACTGAGTATCTATGTATCTACCTGGTATCTAGGATACAGCTTATTGCACCTAAATGAAATCTTATTCTGGAGTTGTTGAAACTCGAATTGTTGTATAAATATATACAAGGTGTATCAAATTTTAGGAGCGTTATGTAAGCCGACAAACAATTTATTTAGTTTGACAAGGTAAACATTTAAAAAAAATATTTGCAGATTTCTAAACTACATATTATTAATTTTCATGTCAATTTGAATGATTTTGTTTTTATGCAGACTTTTTCAAAAAAATCTGGTTCCTCCATCAACATAGTTTCATTCATGTCAGCCCTCTCTCATACGAAATATTAGCCTTATCGGCCAACTTTCAATATCAATGTGTCAGCTTCAAAATAAGATAATGGCCCCAATTCTGTTACTTCACTCGCTAAATTAAAATTAACTAAATTTTCTTCATATAAGAAGTAAACCTTGTACTCTCAGAAACAAGGTCTTATTTCAAATTGAAACAAGTAGGTAACATATGTCGCTATCGAAATAAGCAATTTATTTGTCGACTAAAGTCTGATACGCTTAAATAAACTTTAATACCACGTAGCGAGAGCCGCTATCCGTTGAATGACATCTCTTTTGCTCTGTGTTTTTAGTAAACGTCTTCGTAGGTGTAAATTGAAAACACGTCATCCTTGTTCGTTTTGAACAAGTTTTTATACGGCAATTATACAACGTTTGAATAAATGAAGACTCTCGCTGCGTGGAAATAAAGTTGAGTATACGTTGACAGGTTATAGTGAAATTTAGCGGCGCTGAGAAATAGATGCTAGTAACAAATAGACCTTATTGCGAAGAAAACTAGGTTGATTTCATATGAAGAAATTAAGTCAGGTTTTAGTTTAGTCGAGTGTACAATAGAATCGGCACCAATATCTCTATACGTATCCTAAAATGGTTAGCGCTTTACGTTGTTTACGGGGTTTACTTTACGACTCTAAAATATGACCACACCTTTCTGTAACACGCTGTATCTAGGTAGGTACTAAAAGTTGATCATCACGTTCTTAAGTTTTAAGGAAACAGATGTTCACGCCATTTAAAATCTTTCCGCGTCGCGAAAGTTTAGCAATAAGGTTCGCGGCTACAACACAAGTATCCATACAAACTCACACAAACACATGTACAACCAAGTGTGCTATACTATGACGTCGTACGTATTGATTTCTTGTTGTCTTTAGCTCTTTACAATCAGTAACTGCTGCAGTTTATTCGCAAGCGGGAAACGAGCGCTTCACCTATCAATGAAACAATAAAAAGTTTTATTTAAGTATTTACTGAAGCGAAGCTTCGCCTGTGCGAGAATTGGCGCTCAGACGTATAAACATTTACACAAGGAAGTATCCATCGACTGGACATGTCTGGCCGACACGCGTCTGTTAGTCTCACTGTTTTAATGTTTTACAATAACACTGGAACTGGCGGCCTGAAAAAGCCGAGAGTCAAAGTTGGTCTGACAATTTTACAAATTACTACGTGATGTTATTCGAACCAAAGATGTGGAGGTTATGATAATGCGCTTGGAGTAACCACCCACCACCCCCCGACCCCCACACGACCCATTTGCATAATGAGTGGCCGGCCAGTGCTACAATTGCTGTCCGCTTGTCCCTCCCGTGTCGAGTTCTTTATTCGACGTCGAGTCGTCTCAAATATAAACACACTAATATGTACAAACAACAATTGTCACAAATCCCGGATATATCAAAAATTTAGTAAAAATACCATGGCCAAGGCAACATTTCATAATATATCAAGCAATAAGCCAAAGGTCCTATTCCACAGTAATAAAATTACAGGAATAAAATAAAATCACTTGACCTATGTTTTATACACAATCTACTGTACTTACATCGTTAAAAGTAGATACGTGGTTAGGTATGTTAATACCATCAAGGGGAGACGTAGGAGGCACTCGCGCAACCACAAGGCACGTTACAAGACTTATTTCATTAGCTTTATCCACGCCAGGAACTCCCAGAGCGGCTTCAATGACATTATTTACTTCGCTTACTTATTACGATCACGAACAGAAAGGTGCGGTGTATCGTACACAAAGCGACACAAACAATTTATAGGCCCTTAGTTTGATTCGGTCGCCGTCGGTAAGAGCTCGTAGTTTTATTTTTTTAACGAGGTAGAAAAATGGGATTAAAAATTCCTAGGTATTCGAAAGACGACAAATACGTTGCGACTTAGATGTAATGTAAAAAGATGTGCGCAAATTGTTTCATACTTCATTAATAAACCTGCTCACACGTAATTGATGATGTTCGCTGTCATTCATAGCGCCACAGCATACATGGTATGACGGAGGAGGAGAACGTCGTACGGCCGCACCAGGAGATGGCAGTACTCTCCCTCGACGAGAAGAAGTACCTGCTCGGTGTAGAACGCGGGGACGTGGCGGGCACGCGGCGCGTGTTGCAACGTGCACGCGATACTGAACACATCAATGTCGACTGCGTAGACCCGCTCGGCCGCAGTGCGCTACTCATGGCTATCGACAATGAAAACCTGGAGATGGTCGAACTGCTGCTCGAATTTGGCGTGGAAACCCGCGACGCGCTGCTACACGCTATCTCTGAAGAGTTTGTCGAGGCGGTCGAGGCACTGCTGGACCACGAGGAGCGAACGCGCAAGCCCGGCGAGCCCAACGTGAGCACTACACTTCATTACTGTCGTCCGTATTCGTTTTGACGCTAGTCTACGGCATACTTTGTTTCGTTACAGAGTTGGGAGGCGCTTCCACCGGAAACGGCAACATTTACAGCAGACATCACACCACTGATCCTGGCAGCGCATCGTGACAGCTACGAGATCATCAAGCTGCTACTAGATCGCGGAGCCATGTTGCCGGTACCTCACGACGTTCGCTGCGGCTGTGACGAATGTGTGCGGTCGCGCCGTGAGGATTCGCTGCGACACTCACGCTCTAGGATCAACGCGTATCGAGCGCTAGCATCACCCTCATTAATAGCCCTATCGTCCAAAGATCCGATCTTAACAGCATTTGAACTATCGTGGGAGTTGCGGCGCTTATCTGCTCTCGAGCATGAGTTTAAGACGGAGTACCAAGAGCTGCGTTCACAGTGCCAGGAGTTTGCGACGGCACTGTTGGACCACACGCGCACCTCGCATGAGCTGCAGGTGCTGCTGAACCACGAGACGGGTTCGCCGCAGGCTCAACTGCCAGAGCCTGGCGCGCCCGAGAGAATGCGATTATCTAGGCTTAAGCTAGCAATCAAACTAAGACAAAAGAAGGTGAGTTTTTTTTTCATATATATACACATTTTAATATATACACATTTTCTTATATATACACATTTTAATATATACACATTTCCATATATATACACATTTTAATATATACACATTTTCATATATATACACATTTTAATATATACACATTTTCATATATATACACATTTTAATATATACACATTTTCTTATATATACACATTTTAATATATACACATTTCCACATATATGCACATTTTAATAACTGTAGTAAATGTCTACAAAATACATATAACTACAATGAGTTATTTATTACCTAACTAATTGTACTTAGTCACTGGATTTTGGCTCCACTTAATATCTATAATTTACGAAATCCCACTAATATTATAAATGAGAAATACACAAGATAGCCGTCCCCGCAGTTTTACCTGCGTTTATACTGCTTCGTTCCTATTGGTCGTAGCGTGATGTTATATAGCCCATAGCCTTCCTCGGTAAATGGGCTAACACTGAAACAATTTTTCCAATCGGAACAGTAGTTCCTGAGATTAGCGCGTTCAAGCAAACAAACAAACAAACTCTTCAGCTTTATATATTAGTACAGGTTAGTATAGATTTACAGAAAGGAACACTTAAGAAATACGCTCTCCTTTTCCTATTTGAAATGAACTATAGAACTTGGAGAACTTGGAGTCCAAAAATTTAAGTTATAAGTAAAATACATAGGTAAGAATATAAGACTTACATTTATCTATTTTCAATCTAATTAAACATCAAAGTCCCACTAATATTGTGAAAGTTTGGATGGATGGATGGATGGATGTTTGTTACTCTTTCACGCCAAAACTACTGAACCGATTGCGATGAAACTTGGTATGTATATAGCTGGAGACCTGGATTAACATATAGGCTAGGCGGGGCGCTGCTAGTAAGAAATATGTTGATTTTGTTTACATATATAATGTAATTAAACACATTAGTATATCAACAATAAAGCACTTTAATTAATACATGGCATGATCTGCCTCGTACAGTCAGCGGCGATAGTGATTCTTGTTACGGTAAATACTATCAAACAATAGACAGAGTATGTAATTAATTTAGTTCATTAAATGTATAAATCGAGATTGAAATGCCGTTATATCTACTTATTACTACGTTTGGATCGATTTCGCACGCACGCACCGATCAGGGTCGCGGGTGGATAGATTCAAAAACAATACCATATTTATGGCTCCTCTGAGGAGGGAAAAAACATAAGTTATTTACATAGGTACTCATTTGCTTTACATAGTTTAAGGACCTTTTGTTCAAAGCAATATTGGGGCAGGGAATTAGTAGAGTGCCGCTGATAGATAGGTACATACACGCGTACACGGGGTCACAAAATTCTTTACTTTTCTTGAGTCCCTACCTGAAATGATCAAAAGAAAATAAATTCTTGCATGTCGTTTCGACGATTCGAATGTTGCATTTATGATTTTCAAGGTAATTTTCTAATTTGTGCTATTTGTATCTAGATATCTTCAATCAGACAGATTTTCTACCTAAGTAGTTTGTACCTTATCCGTGCTTTTCTACATTTATAAATGTTTTGTCAGTAACTGACTGTACTTACAAAGGCGATGTTGAAAATAAATATGAAAAACTCTCCTTATTTACGAAATAAGAGGATTCTGAATGGCATCTAATTAATTTCTATAATCATATTAAATTGCGCTCAGCTACGGACTGAAGATTAACTTTAATACCAGTATCTGCGTTAGTTAATATTAAAGCAATAAATATAAATTTGATCTACATTACAGGCGTGTGTGATCACTACACGGTATTACAGGCATGAGAGAGGAGCAATATTAAAAATCAGTGACGTAATGCATACCTTCCAATGTCAACCATATTTACAAAGGCTAATAAAATTAATATTGTACAAACATATATACACATGTAACTGACACTTAACCTGCCTACAGCAGTTGGTTAAACTTTGTTGTTTTGTGACGAATACTAAGTTATACTCTGTTGGTCTTAACTAGAGTCAAAATAATTTATAGCCGTATATATGTATAAACTAGCTGCACCCGCGACTTCTTATGCGTAGACCAGCGATCAACGTTGCATTTTATACGCCGTAAAATAAGAATACCTATGAAAAGAAGTATCATTTGGTGAAATGGAACGGATGAAGACAGATTAGTAGTTAGTATTATCAAAACGGTCGCGTTGAAGAGGTTTTTTTCCGCTTTTCGGTTTTTTCCCTTTCGGTTTCCGCGCTATTATTAAAGTTAATTTAATGTTTCTATGTAAATAATTTTACATGAAGAGCCGTCGGGGATTAAAGTAAAGAGGTTTTTGGAGATGGTAACACGTGACAGAGCTATATACAGCAGGCCGGGCGAAAAACTGCATGTTCATAAATTTACACCCGTATCTCCCAGCATCATGGCCCTTGGTAACCATCATGGCGTAACATAAGCCCATTGGAAATTTTACAGGTTTAAAACTAAATGCAAAATTGTTGGGAATGAAAGGGATCCTGGAAATAAAAAAAACTGTTACAATACACTCTATACTTCTATCATCGGATTTCGTTGTAAATTGGCCACTATTAATCTAGTATCGTTACATAGCATATTTCAAATTCATTTTTTCAAAGTTGGTGGAGTTAAATTTCTAAGGAGCATTAGGTACCTACACCGACTTTTAAGTTTATCTTAAGAGCTGGCAGTTCAAAAGTGGTCGGGTTTGTAAAAAAAAAAAATATTTTTAATTGAACTAGACAGTTGTTATACTTATTCCTCTTGTTCCATAATTCTGTAAGTAGGGACGTTATTCCCCGGAACAAATCTCAGCATTACAGCGTTAGTTGCTGCCGCCCGGTCGTTAAGTGGATCAAAGTACTCTTTCGCAAAGCATTAATAACTTTTACACATACATAGACGTTATGTTCGGTATCAATATAACTGAACAGCACACGTTTTCATGTAAGACGACTTTGCCTGGTTCCTGTGGACACGTACCTACCTTTAGGAATCTTAAGTAACAAATTAGAAAAAATCCTGTGCATTGTTGTCACTCTGATTCGCACTCGCATATTCATTGTCAAGTAGCGCAACAGATTGCTCTTGTCCCACGTGGACAACAGGCCAGAGTCTGATGAAAATCGAAACAAAAAAGTACTGTAATACCACCTATAGTTTAATCGTTTTAATTATTGACGATGTTGACACGATGTTCTATTAACTACTTCAACCGCTTTACAATTTGCCATATTTATAATAAAATTTAAATCACATAAAACCTTGGCTTTGTCGCTATTTCTAGAAATATTACTAACGGGGCTCTCTGTGTGGTCTAATTCGAGGCATTTTGCCTCCTGGCAACAGCTGTTACATTCGAGGATGCGACAGCAAGAGAATTTTACTTTGACTTCTTACCTTTGAAAAAAGTACTTTGGTAAAAAAAGTCGTTCCCATTTCACCTGAAGCATAAAGTATTTCTCCCAAAGTACTAGTACTATCGAACGATCCTAAAGTACGATCGAATATTCAATGCTGTTCTTCAGGTCTCGAGACACCAGTTCGTAAAGTTTCGGTTAATTCTACTGGATCATAGTTTATTTAAGTCGCGTAATCCCTTGAACGGGCTTTAGTTTAGAAGATTGAAAAAGGTTTTTTTTCTCTATCGTTTATGAAGCTATATAAATGACTTTAAATGATACTTTGTTATAAATCATTAAATGAATTACGGTCGAACTCTGACCTCTGGGCGTATAGCTAGTTGAATTAAACCTGGTACAAATTTCTAGGTCGAACTTTGCAGAAATAGCATTTTTTTATTGTTTATGATTTCACATCTGCTTTAAACAACTACAGATTATAGCATAATGAGAAGTAGACCGAAATTCAGTCATGTATAAACAGGGTACACATAAGTTTAACCAGATGCTGTAGGATAACACCCTTTTTTTTTAAGGGGCCATCGGTGATGCCGTATGTCGGAGTTTAACCGACTAAAACCACACATATTGGGTGGACCGTCGGTCTTACGGCGGTATGTCCTCAACAGGCCACCCAGCGCTAGCATTTCGCAAGGTGGCAAGCGGGCTCCGTCTCTTAACTGGGTGATGTTTAGACACACACGGACATCACCCCTTCGCGGGAGCCTTTACTGCGGATGGTGAACATAGAACCCGTCTCATCCACCTATTCACAGGATAGCACCCTGCTGTAACCGCCTTAAAGTAGGAGTAACCGCATTTGACCATTACCCGTAACAAACGTGTTCGTTGGAGGACTCGGAGCTCCCGGCAACAGTCAGTTTGAGTGACAGGTGGGCGACCATGTCCTGCTCGAGCTATTGATCACACACGTATCAGCAGTCTCCCTTTTCTGCATTACCTTCCATTCTTACCTACTGTTCCCTTTAAATGTACTCCTAATTTGTCCATCTTTAATTTCCAAATGCCCGGTTGACGGCAATGGGCTTCCTATTCCGTGCGTGGGAAATGTGGGTGTTTAATACGCCTCTGCCTACCTCTTTGGGCATACAGGCGCGAGTGTTTGTATGTATGCAACTGTCGGGTAATCGAACCGCAGCGGTGGTACATAAATTTAAAGTGACATTAGCGCATCTCTTTCAAACCTCTTTCAACTATTACATCGGAAAACTGGGGATTTGTAATAAAACTAATCTTTATTAAAATAAGTTGGTGTACATTTCCTTCGAAGCCCTGAATCCCGTGATAGTTTATAACCTGTGTTACGGAAGTCTGTGTTTACACCCCTAATAGTACCAGCTACAAGAATTTAAATACATAATTAGTACAAGTTAAAAGCAAACATTTTAATTACAGAAAAACAAAACAGTAACATAGGTCTATTGTGTGTTTGCAGTTTTGTGTGAGTGAATTGCGGAAGTTACTTGATTGGTTGTAGAATTTTTCAGTTTCGATATAATCTAAGCCAATCTAAGGAACGTTCCTTTGCTTCGCCTCTTATTAGCGGATTTATGTTCAGTATTTTGTTTATTTTATTTGTATACGTATGGGGCAATAAACGTTAAAGAGTATGGATTAAACTTAATCCATACTCTTTTGATACTGTAACGTTCGTTCGCTGGCGCAATTTATCAAGTCTTGAGAAGTATGTATTTTTATCTTTGCCTGTAAAGAATCGTTTAATTTTGTACAGTCAGTATCATTAGTACAGCTATTTTCTTTTAACATATTCAATAATAAGCTGCGGCACAATTCTCACCTGCAATTTCAGTTCGTGGCTCATCCGAACGTGCAACAGCTGTTAGCGTCCATCTGGTACGAAAGCGTCCCTGGGTTCCGACGCAAGAACATGCTGCTGCAGGCGGCTGAGATGGTCCGCATCGGTGCAATGTTCCCGCTGTACTCGCTCGCTTACATCGTAGCCCCGCACTCGGCTGCTGGTCGCACGTTACGAAAACCATTCATCAAGTTTCTGTGTCATTCCGCGAGCTACTTCATGTTCCTATGTGAGTCAAGAACGTTTTTGATGGCTTGTTTACGAGTTCAGTCAATGTTTATTACATACAGTTCCGTCTTGTAACGTGAATGTTATAAAGAAGACACAGCTCGACAAGAATGTTATACGTGATACGTTTACATTTAACTTGCAGTGTGTTCAAACAGTAGGAATAGTGTTTTCACGCTGAAATGTATGTTTTAAGGTATATTTTTGTATAATCCTTTTTTTATTCATATGTTTATGAACTGATACAATTCTGAACCATAAATGTAGTAGCATAAAATATATTTTATAGTAAGTATTACGAGATCAAGTTCAAGATACAAAGTGCTGAAGGGATGGAAACCTATTCCACTGCCAGAAACATTTAGAAAGCATTTAGAATGTAGCTTCTGCAACCCAAATGTCTACTTCACTAGTGTGTTGTTTTATATTTATTTATTTGAATAATACCATGATTTTACAAACACTATGATTGATCTTAGTTCAGGTATTTGATACAATATCTAAAGGTATTGCCATTTTGTTTAACACGGCTGAAGCCAAAATTAACTTTTGTAGTTAAGTTAACTTGTATAGTTTAACTTTTATTCAAGCTTACGGTCAATTTCACTATCTTATGTCTTATACAAAACTATGGACCTGATACAATTATGTAGTTTATATTATAATAACTATGCTAATAATAAACTTCACATTAATGTGTAATCTACAACATCGCAATGTATCAAAGATTTTGAGAATATTAGAAGCATATGCACATATAGGTATGTGCTTCACATAGTTCATGGGCGATTACTATCAGGGATGTGATGGAGCTCCGTAACCGAAACCGAAACTATCGAATATCTGAAATAAAAATCGGTACCCGAATCTGATTTTCGAAAAGTTTTGAATAATGTCAGACAGGGGCGGAGTCTAAATAAGACACCTTTCCAAAAAAAAATTTTTTAATTTCTGCATGACTGAAATGTTTGCATAATTTTATTTCTGTTTATTATTTTAGTTTTTAAATTTTTAAGTAGTTACCATTTGAAAATGAACAGCTGTAATAATGAAAGAAAGAAAGAAAATCCGTTTATTTTGGTGCTGAAATACAAGTTATACCAATTAATATACCTATACTTATATCTATAAGTATATCAATATAAAAAAAAGAACAGAAATCGGAATTCAATCACAACTTTGATAGAATGGAATGGTGGAAATCTTGCAGTTCTCCTGATACTGGCGTCGCAGCGCATCGAGACTGCAGCTGGTGGGCTGCTGTGGGGCGCAGCGTCCCACAACGAGCCGGTGTCGCGTCGGGGGTCTCCGCCCTCTCTCATCGAGTGGCTCATTCTGTCCTGGGTCAGCGGTCTGTACCTGTATATTACCGTACATTTTTACCGGTACATTATTTGACACTGCTAAGGGTATTAAAACTGAATTTCCAACTTGCGACTTTTATACTGTAACCTACATTCATTCGCTCACACCTTTCTCCCTTTAGGGTGGACAGAGACAACGTCAGTCACTTGTTTCCATCCTTAAATACGTCTCACTACACTACTTACGAGCTTCCTTTACCGTCATTTACCCTTTCACACTTTGGTCAGAGTATGTACTGCATTCACTCACGTTTGCTATAAATACAGTTATCATGAGTATCCTACTAATATTATAAACGTGAAAGTTTGTAAGGATGTATGGATGTGTGGATGTATAGATGTATGGATGTATGGATGTTTGTTACTCTTACTTGTCTGTTACTCTCAGCAAAAACCACTGAACCGATTGTGACGAAACTTGGTATGTAGATAGCTGGAGACCTGGATTAACACATAGGCTACTTTTTCTAGCTACTTATCCCGATATTCCCACGGCATTGGGACTTACGCGGGTGAAACCGCGGGGCGCAGCTAGTACCTAATCCTATAAATAGTACTACACTAATATTATAAACGTGAAAGTTTGTGAGGATGTATGGATGTATTTGTTACTCTTTCACGCAAAAACTTCTAAATGGATTTTAATGAAACTTTACAATAATATAGCTTATATATCAGAATAACACATAGGCTATAATTTATGAAGATATTGTGTTGATTGGCCAAAATATAACGATAAGTTTTAAGTAAGTCGGAAAAAAATCTGTCATCTGCGAGCTATTCTGGCGTGCGGTGGGAAAACTGTAAGTGTTACACGAATATAATGTTCGGTGCATCTCCTAAAAAGTTCTACAAAAAAGTACGCGACAGTATATATATCTATCTTTTACGTGTAAGCCATTATTACCAAAATAGTGAACCATAAATACAATAAAATTTTATTTTTTATTTCCAACTAGCTGTGCCCCGCGGTTTCACCTGCGTAACTCAGGAGCCATGAGAATATCGGGATAAAAAGTAGCCTATGTGTTAATCCAGGTCTCCAGCTATCTACATACGAAGTATCATCGCAATCGGTTCAGTAGTTTTTGCGTGAAAGAGTAACAAACATCCAATCCTCCTCACAAACTTTAAATTTTTTTTCACATTCAATATCTTCACTACATATTATAACATATAAAACAAAGTCCCCCGCTGCGTTTGTCTGTCTGTTTGCGATGAACTAAAAAAATACTGAACGGATTTTCATGCGGTTTTCACTAATAGACAGAGTGATTCATGAGGAAGGTTTAGGTGTATAATTTGTACCCGTGGGAAGCCGGGGCCGGTTGCTAGTATAAAATAATTTCAATCAAAACTCCTCTACGCGATAGTTTCTATAAGCCCACACTAAGGCCCACTACGTACAGTCTACGACGTAGCCAATTCGCTACGACACATATTACCGCCACTATATTTTGGTATCGGATTGCTATCAAATCTTTCTGTGTAGGTCTGATCTGGAGCGAGGTGAAGCAGCTGTGGGACATGGGTCTACGGGAGTACGTGCACGACATGTGGAATGTGATAGACTTTGTCACAAACTCGCTGTATGTGGCTACGGTTGCGCTACGGATTGTTTCCCATTGTCAGGTATGCTTTCCTCTAACAACAATCTTGGAAACTCATTTTGGAGGGCATTTTCCTTTAGATTGCCTCGCAACGCAACTACCAATGCTACTCATAGGAAAAAGCATTCATATCAATATATAACGGGTGTAAGACACGGCCTGCCGAATCTTGAAACAGTAGATTCAGGCCATCATTCTGAGGGGATAATCATTGGAATTTTCTGCCTTCCTGCATTCATATATATATATTTTTTTTGCTTAAAAGTGTCACAATAAGTCAAAAGAACATTTTACCAAAAAAAAAAAAACAATAAATACAGCCCATACAACCAAAAAACTGCAATGTAATCAATTAAACAACATTTATGCAAACAGCTGCTTCAAAGGCGCCGAACTTTTAAGGTCATTCTTATGTTGCGTGTACATTGTGTAGCGCAAAATCAAACTAATTACTATAACTCGCATTTTTATGATGAACTGACTTTTGCATTGTGATAAGTATCCAAAGGAAATTTTTTTTTCCTATAAATTCTTAATGCGTAGGAGGTATTACGCCAATAAAAAAACGAACGTCGACATGTCAATGTGTTCACGCCAGGCACGGAACTAGTCTGCACATTAGAGAACCTCGTTTAGAGTAGCGAGTATTTTTACCGAATAGAATTATACGAGTGACACTACAAGGCGCTCTTTAAATTCTATACAAAGTGTGGTACACGTTATCGCAAGTAGGTAAATAAGTAATAAATCTCGCACAATACACTAAGAACTGAATATGTTCCAGGTGCGGCGTGAGATGGCAATGGGTCTGCAATGGAACCAGCCTCGCGAGAACTGGGACGCGTGGGACCCGATGTTGTTGTCCGAGGGTCTGTTCTCGGCAGCCAACATCTTCAGCAGTCTTAAATTGGTGTACATCTTCAGTGTCAACCCGCACCTTGGGCCACTGCAGGTGTCCCTCAGTCGCATGGTGCTCGATATCCTCAAATTCTTCGTGTTAGATATATTAGTCATATTTGCATTTTCATGTGGTAAGCATTACTTGATTGATGTACATACTGAATTTAAGTTTAAAACGGAAAGTTTTTACTTGCTATATAATTGGTATTTCTTTCTTTCTAACATGGTAATAGGTACTTCTAAAAACCTATTTTGGACGAACTAAGGATCCTCCACAATAGTAAGGCAATTACGCCTGATGTGCCACGAACCAATGGTTAATGTTGGGAAGTTATTCATATACTAATCAGAGCGGAAACTTTGATTGCGTGATGCAAGATCATCAGTTACTACGTAGTTTCGCTTATCTTCGCTAGATGACGGTGCGGTGCATTTATTCCAGCATCATCTATGTCACGCTATATGTGGATGTCTCCACACTGTAGAACAAGAACTGATTTATACACTTTTGTTAAATAAGTTTGTTTTTACAGCAATAATTAACTCCAAGGTGATATCAACGCAACGGTGCCTGTTTGAAACAGATCTTTTAGTACCTAACTAGGGTAGATTTGTACGCTTACACGTTTATTGAATTCAAATATTTGGAATGTCGTCGTTATGTCTCTATAACTTTAACTTTAAAACCGTAGTGTGCGTGTGGCAGGTCTGAACCAGCTGCTCTGGTACTACGCAGACATGGAGAAGAAACGGTGCCCGACGGGGGGTGCGGGGGGTGCGTCGGTGTCCGCCAACGGCACCGTGCACGACCCCGACGCGTGCGTTGTCTGGCGCCGTTTTGCCAAGTGAGCTATAAAACTCTGTACTAACAAAACCTATTCTATTCGTGAAGATCAAAAATCTATCAATACATTGAAATGAGTGTTTCATTGGTTTCGGAAAAATGTGCCCGTCTCAGAGTGCCAGGATCATGTTAATAAGAGATTTATGTAGCATCAAAAAGTTCACCTGACGAGACGTGGATGATGATGATGATGACAAATGAACCTCTGCTTATCTTTTTTAGGCATGGAGACAGTAGAGCAATTAAAACAAAATCTATACTCGTACCAAAACACACCTAGTTCGATAATACTAAAGACAGATATTTTACTACGAAACATCAATTTGGCGTCCAGCCACAGTCGTATCAATAGTCCCCCTCACAAACATTGATGTTCACAAAATTGGCAGAATAAAGACGCTATTTTGTTTTATTACTCCGTCTTTATACGTACGCTACACGTACAGATTATGAGAGGGACATAATCGGATCTATTTGTTTCCATGATGTAGTCGTAAGGATCTAATCCAAGCTGTCAGCTGGCACTTTGCCCGATGAATAACATAGCGACTTATGACAACCAAATCACGTTGTTACACTGAAGTGAATACTTAAGTTGTATTTACTGTGTAAGTGATTGGATTTATTATTGGTCTTCTTTAAGAAAAATAAGTATGTAGGTATATGATATAATGTAGAAAGAGTGATATAAGTCGTAGACTGACTGACAGCCTCAGGCAATAGGGAATATGCATGTTGTTTAAATTTACTTGATTAATTTTCCCTTGAATCTTTATTGCCCAGATATTATGCCTAAACAATTATTTTCTTATTTATTTCGTGTTTAATTGCAAAGAATATTAATTAAAATATGCAAAATAAGGGCGCGAAATTCAACTTTGAAAAACGCTTCACCATTGGTCGAAACAAAACATGACGTGACATTCCACGTTCTGTCATTTATCGGCGCCTATATTCGTAGTGTTACGGAGAAAGATAGCTGTTCCTGTGGTTTTTGCTCTTAGCTAGTGCAATTTAAGCATTCTAGTGATATTAGAAATCATCTAGGACAATGACTGAATGTAGTTTTGTCAAAGCACAATCGGACAATCTACCGAAAATAGTGCTCATGATGACTATATATTTTGCATCAAATCCAGATTTTACGTCCGCTGAGGTTAAAGGAGTGAACGCCGCAAGGTAATTATTATAATACTTGTTATATTATAATCTAAAGGATAGGTAAGATATGTATAGTAAGTTATATTCATGAAGTTTTATTGGACTTTTGTTACCTAGTTTAAGTAGACAAGCAAGTTGCCTTCTGCTTGATATTTAAAACAAACATAAATTACTGCTGACAATTTCACACTATACTAGCAATTAAATTGTAATATGCTTACATTAAAGTGATCTTCACAACAATATAAACACGATATTGAAGATACTTCATCTCTTCTCATTATTGTACACCATTGTTTTCGTATTTTACGTTATTATTTTGTACAGGAAAAAAATACTGTATTGGGTGTATTTCTTATAGTGTTTTCACACTTAGGGAAAAGGCAATACCTATAAAATGGTTTTTTAACTTTATCCATCGTCTATTAATTACAATAAATAGTAATTACAACTGGAAATCGGTATAAAATTACTGTAACACTTCAAATAAGTTTATGAAACAAACACTGAGCGTGGAACGTGACGTCATCCAAGGCCAGCGAAATATGGCGGCGTTCAAACAGTTCAAATTTTATCGATGTTTTCAATGTTATTTTAAAAAATTATTTGAACATTGCCAAGGTTATTTATATTTTTTATTAGGGTAGAATGATGGAACAAGTCAATATAAGATAAAAAAAAATACATGCATATTCCCTATTCATAGGTATGTAATAACTATTTCGTGATCACGTCAATTCCCGTATATATACATAATTTAAAAAATAGTTATTTAAAATTTATTTATTTAAAAAAAATATATGTCATGGAACGCAAAAGATTAAAAGTTGACATTAGGTAATAATTAACACTTGCCGATTCAGCAAAACATATTTCAATATTTTTTAATGACTTGCATAGGACAAAGATTTATAGCTTATAAATTATGACTTTAAATGGCTTTATTACAGCTTGTTCGAAACAATGCAGACTTTGTTCTGGGCGGCCTTCGGTCTGGTTGACCTGGATTCGTTTGAACTGGACGGCATTAAAATCTTTACACGCTTCTGGGGCATGCTCATGTTCGGCACATATGCTGTGATCAACGTCATCGTGCTTCTCAACCTGCTCATCGCCATGATGAACCACTCCTATCAGCTCATATCAGTAAGTTATAATAACCTTTCTATTCTCAAGTTAATTGAGATATAGGCAATATAGAGAGGTGTGGGTTATATTTTTGGTGCAATACGTATAGCTGAAAATTGTTGAGTTGGTCAATTTTTTATTCGGAAAATACTTTTCCTGGTATAGGTTCGTTCATATATTATTATCAATTTTAAATCGTTTCCAATAATTTGGTTTTATTTGACTTATTTATGAGGGCAAATCCAGACATTACAGCGACATCCCCGATATTAAATACCTAGTTTATTTCATGTCACCCCTGTTTTTTAACCGACGACAAAAAAGGAGGTTCTCAATTCGACCGTATTATATATATATATATTTTTTTTTACGTCTGTTCAGCCCTCACTCCATTATTTATGAACCGATTTCCATTATTCTTTTTTTGTTAGATAGGGTATACCTCCAGGGTGGTCCCAAGGAAGTCAGGATCTGATGATGGGATCCTGATAAAATTGAGAGGAGCCGTCGAAAATTGTAAGAACGAATAGTGTTTCTGTTTACTTTGCATTACTTTATCAGGTATTTGCGTTTAGAAATCATCACATCATGTAGCTGAGGTGATGATGAAAAAAAATCATAAAATAAAAATCTTTTTAACAAAAAATTAAACCAACGAAAAGAACTAAAAAGCAAAAAATAAATGAACCTTAAGTTTTAAGTATCGAGCTTATTTACAGAACCTATCAAATTTGTTAACTTATTTTAAGTCGGCGCCAAATAATAAAATGATTTATTACTTACGTAGGTACATATAAAATTTTGAAAATTAATCAGTTTGTTGTTTGGCGCCGACTCAAAATAAGTTTATAACAAATTTGATAGTTAATGTAAATAAGCTCAATACTTAAGACTTAAGTTTCATTTATTTTTGGGTTTTTAGTTCTTTTCGTCGGTTTAATTTTTTGTTAAATTTTTTTTTATCTACGAATTATTAGACTTATCCATTTTAATTTTTAAGCTTAATATATCAGTTTCAAATTAAGATGTCCGTATGAACGAATGTCCCTGAAATGGCCACTAATCAATGCTTCACATGAATTTTACAGGAGCGTGCAGACGTCGAGTGGAAGTTTGCACGCAGCAAACTATGGATCAGTTATTTTGAGGAGGGGGGCACAGCGGCCCCTCCCTTCAACGTGTTGCCGTCGCCGAAGAGTTTGCTATACGCATGGCGCTGGTTGCAGAGGAAAATGTGTGGCCACGCGCGTGCCAAAAGAGAACATATGAGGACTATTAGGGTACTTATAAAGGATTGCTAAATCTTCAACTGAATGGTGATACAGAGGGGTTAAATCGTTTATAACGCACAAATAGATATTGTTTTAATTCAGGCAATAGTCCTGGAATCGTCTTTCTATTATAATATAAAAGGTGAAGCATCAACATTTATGTAGGTTCACGTTTTAGATTTCAATCCAACTTTTTTTGTTCGCAGAGAAAAGCCAAACAAGCCAACGAGCGAGATTTCCGCTATCAGGTTTGACAATACTGTGTTTCATCTTTTTGTTTTATATCCTGCATGTACCTACTTCCTGTGGATTAAAATGGAATTAATTGCTTGCGATAGGGCCGAAGTGGTTCGAGTGCAGTCAAAGCATGACATTATTATACCACACTAGCTTTAGCTTATAACTCGGAAACAAAACTTTTCGGGATGAAGAGCACCTACAGGTCGTTTATGATGATCGGCCGAGTAGTTAGGGCGTAAAAGCGTAACACAAACCTTGCGCACTAATGATATTAGTTAGGAATGTGGTAGACAACTGTATGGCCTATCTGATGAAAGGCGGTGGGGCCTACTTATGTAATGTGGTAGACAACTGTATGGCCTATCTGATGAAAGGCGGTGGGGCCTACTTATGTAATGTGGTAGACAACTGTATGGCCTATCTGATGAAAGGCGGTGGGGCCTACTTATGTAATGTGGTAGACAACTGTATGGCCTATCTGATGAAAGGCGGTGGGGCCTACTTATGTAATGTGGTAGACAACTGTATGGCCTATCTGATGAAAGGCGGTGGGGCCTACTTATGTAAATGTAAACTAGCTCTTTCGTAAAGCATAGATGGGGGGGGGGGGGCGTTCACAGGCTTCTAAGAACGATCTCGCACCCGCGAGGTTACTTGCCCGTTGTGTGGCCACTTCCCCGCACTCCAGGATAACGTGGACGATGGGCATAGAGAACTGTCTGTCGCATTGATTGTGAATAGGTACCGGTTTAGGTGGCTCGTAATGGTTCCTACAACTATCCTGATGTCGAGTCGGTTAAGCAGTCTGCAAGTTAAAAGTGTACCTCCGTCAGCACCAGTTTAGACTGCACGCAGCCAGCGACCGCTGTGCGCTTCACAAGTCCGTTGCCTTACCCTCGAGCGAAATTGTTTGAAGGTAAGTGGCAGCAGTTCCTATAGTTGGACGAAGGCGTTAGCAATCCTTTATCGATTCGAACAACCTAATCAAGTCAATAAAGATCGTAATGGTTTTCTTTTAGAGAGACGAAAGCATCTTAATCTATTTTCAAGCGCTTTTAATTCAATAACCCATGACTTCTTTTTTTGTTCTCTTTTATCTTAACCTCCTAATAATGTCATCATCACCAATGCTCTTCCTAAAGTTTATTAACTAGCACCTATAAGCTAACCAACGTTCGGTGCGCAGGCGATCATGCGCAACCTGGTGCGGCGCTACGTCACGGTGCAACAGCGCCGCGCCGAGAGTGGCGGCGTCACCGAGGACGACGTCAACGAGATCAAGCAGGACGTTAGCGCCTTCCGCTGCGAACTCGTCGAGATTCTGCGCAATTCCGGCATGAACACCTCCACCGTCAACGCCGGCGCGCCCGGTAAACCTTCGCCACAACTCCTCAACTATTTATATGGCTCGCCGTATACATGTGTATCGTTGATTGGACAGGTGGAGGAGGCGGCAAAAAAAACCGTCAGAAGGAACGTCGGCTGATGAAAGGTTTCAACATAGCACCGGGCGGGCAGCTCGCGCCTGTCGACGAGTTCCTCGCGTCACTGCACCACGACCACGGCGGATCGCACGGGTCGGGGCACCACGGCTCTCTGTCCGCACTGCTGGGCGGCCGGCTCCGCACCAGCCAATCCAGCCTCTCGGACGGCGGCGCCAGCGTCGTGGGCGGCGGTCTCGGAGGCTCGCGGCGCAAGCCCAGCTCCCACAAGCGTCGCTGGGGCACCATCATCGAGGCGGCTCGAGCCGCCAGGGTGTCGCGCCTCATCGGCCGTTCCAGATCGGAGGACTCCGTCTGCGATCATCGGCAGTCGCCAAGGTAGGCCAACGTTCACCCCCGTCCTTTCTCAGGATTTCAAAAACGTATTAAACGTTGTGTCGTTTTATTGAACAAGCGGAAGCGAGCGATCGGACTCCGGCAGCGACTCGCAGCGCAGTCCGGAGCGGAGCAGCCGCAGCGGGCCCCTACATCCGCTGTCGGCGCTCGCGGCGCTCAAGAGCAAGCGCAAGAAGTTTTCAGACTCGCGACGAGCGGCGGGCGAGGAGCGAGCGCGCGCGGCCGCGGCGCCCGAGGCGCTGCAGCGTGCCAGCTCCGTGCCCGCACGCGCGCCGCCACCCGCGCCCGCGCCGCGCGCCGCGCCGCCGCCCGCCGCCGTGTCGCCCTCCACCGCGGCCGACAGCGGGGCGGCGCGCGGCGGTAGCCGGGAGCCGCTGCTCGCGAGCCTGGACGACGACGGACACAAGGTGGGCGCGCGGGCCGCGGCCGAGCTCGCGAGGCGGCGCGAGTCCGCGGACGGTGCTGAGATGCGTGTCGACGATTCCCAGGAGGCGTGCGGGCGCTGCGGGTACGAGGCGGGCGCCGGCGGTGACGAGCCGGAGGGCGAGGCGGGCGAGGCGGGCGCCGACGCCGGGCTGCCGTGCGCGCGCTGCGCCGCGCTGGCGCGCCTCGCCGGCGTCACGCCGCTGCACGGCCACGCGCCGCACCACTCGGCGGGCTGGCTGTAGCGGCCCTGTCTCGTCGATGCCGATGGTCGCACAATTATGTCGTTAAATTTGTTAATCGGGAAAGAGGTTGCTATTGATTAATCGGTTTTGGATTAAAAAAAAAACAAACAGTAGAATGCACCCGACACTATACTTGGTAAAATAGAACTAATGTAACGTATACACGCAACTTGATAATCAATATTTAGCGAATTAATCTTCCTATAAAATTTTAACGAAGACATATTTTATCAAACACCAACTAGTTAAGTAGCTACAAAATATTATAAATTAAATAATAAGTATTCAATAGCTAAACTGCGTAGATATATCAATTATTCTATATACGACTAAGGAGGAGTACACGAGCCAGCGGTCGTTCGGCCTGAACGTGACGTTATGTTGTTGAACACTTCATCTTTGCCACATATTAGGATAACAGACTACACGAACGAAATAATATTAATATACAAATAGATAGATGTACTGTTTTTACCTTTCATAGTAAGTTACTAGATGGTTCAAGTCGATCTCCTGCGAGGCGTACTCGGAGTACGTGCATAAGTTACGAATACTAATAGTCAATAAGTATCTAAATATAATCATAATGTGTTCCAGAATGTTTTCCAGTATAAGTTACTCGGTCGGCGCACAGTGAAATAGTGTTACTATTATATTTACTATTATATTAAGTAAGGATAAACAATATAAAACAGGGATTTTGAAATGAAACACGTTATATCTACTTACCTAAATATCCCATGCCGGTATGAAATACCCCTGACGTTTTTTAAGACACGCTAGGTTAAGTAGGCGGTAGGCGAGTAGTCCGCAACGAACAGGTGTCCCCACTGTCTCTTCATAATTATTTCATAACATTGTCCAGAGCAAACATGGCGTGGTAGACTCATAAACAATAGCATTTCTCCTGCCGCCCATTTTAGACTTTTATATGTGCGCTTAGGGTTGCTAAGTTGTACGATATTTAACGGTTTATAGCACTAATTTTAAAGGTTTTTATAGAGCTCACCGAATGTTAAACAATTACATACCATAATTTTTGGACGCAACCCTAAACCCTAGGTACCCCTGTTTTTAAGAAATTTTTTCCGAATATCATAATAATATTTCGACACGCTGCTTTCTGCTGTCAGCATAACTAAAAACCTGTAAAAAGCCGGCCAGACAACAACTATTATAATAATTCAGATATGACAGTAAGAAGCGTTACAAGTCCGGATACTTGGCAACCCTACGAGTCCTGGGTATCACATATACTTTTTTTAAATGTATACAGGCTGTTATAGAAATGTGTGGTCATACTTTAGGGTCGTATAATAGACCCCGTGAAAGCGTCAACAATTTTTTAAACATTCAAAAATTTTAATACCGAAAAAACATTTAAAACTGAAAAATTAAACTTGAAAATTGACCGATAAAGCCACTTTTTCGTAAGAGAGAGGGCTGACATGACTGAAAATATGGGTATTTAATACCACGGATGTTGATGGAATGTCACGATTCATCTGAAAATGTCTGATGTGAAAATTCATAACGTGTTGTTTAGAAATGTGCATCATCATTAGGCAAAGCACAGTTCTGTCGGCTACACATAACGATCCTAAAATTCGACCACACCGTTCGTGACCCTATCTGTTATAACAAAACTGGTAAATCATGAGCTCTAAAATCACACGAATTTATAGTCATCCTTTTTACTAACATATCCCGATGTTGATATTTTTATGGGCATAAAACAAATGTTTGATTTCCAATCAAAGCAACATGTATACTACGAAAACAATATTTTCATCAACAAATAGTTGGAATAGGAACATATATATTAAAACTTCTGTTTCTAATTATATACCTTATTTTAGATGTATTATGTAACAACAATAATATCAGATTAACCACAAGATATAAACGTGTAAGAAAAAACATTTAAATGTCCAAAGCGACACGTGTCACTGTATATTAAGTGGTATGCTAATGCGTAAATGTGCCCGCTTGATCACGTACCGACGTATGTGCGTCATCATCACGCTCCATCACGCCGTCACGCCACACCACATATCGTCCTTCTACGTGTACGCCTGCTAATGTGTATAATTGTTTATCTTATAACTTCATTATTGAGTGCCGAGTCATACAAGTGATGACCGGTACGACCAGAGGCCTTCACACGTGTTTAGTTTCGGTCGTAGTGCCGGCACATAATCGATTATATTTTGTAAAGAATTGTTATTTATTTATACATTATATTTGTATATAACGGTGCGAAGTTTAATAAAATAAGCACTACTTAAGATCTTGTTTCATTTTTAATTCCTTTCAATAAATAGCAACTAATATTAATATAAAATAAAGTAAATCAGTGCGAGTCACAGGTTAGGTCCCTGTTGTACCCCTTTTATATTTACAGGAAGTTTCGATTTGATTACATAGCTACTGACTAATTTTATTGTTAAATAAAAACATAACAGAGGAGAAGACACCAAACTCAGTCTGAACCTACTGCCTTCGGCCGCCTACGAAACCGGAGTTCGTAACTGGTTACGAACGGAGCAATATTCGTTCTCCAACGGAACCAGTTACGAGTAAACAAGCTTTCCCCTTGCACGAAACTAGGTTCCTTATTCGTAACTAGTTACAGCAATAGAATAAATTTTACTAATTATTTTTATGTACCTTACATGAAACAAAAATTACGTCAAATTTATCAATCTTGGTATGGCGGGATTTTGGTCAAGTATTAATGTTCAAGACCACCACACACACAAGACCATTTTACGAAGAACGAAAATATATTGAGCCCCCGGCTCCACACTCTCGTGGGTGCACCTCGTAGAGGCTCTCGCACGGTTCGTAACGAGCGAAGGTGGCAAGAGAGTCCACCATCCACAATCTCAATTTATTCAGTTTGACGCAACTCCTCGCGTCCCTCGACTCCGGCTAAAAACCGACACGGAGCGTCCGGAAGACGAGGCACTGTAAGACGAGAAGAATCGAGGGCACCAACTACACTCTCGCACTCCCGTCGCTTCATCTAGCCTTATTTAAATTTTAGGGGGCAAACGAGCGGACGGGTCACCTGATGATAAGTGTCTATCGTCGCCCGTGGACACCTGCAAATCAAGAGTCACAAGTGCGTTGCCGGCCTTTAAAGATTAAGGACTAGATTAAGTAGACCCCAATCAGAAACTCCTTCTAAGGAGACTTCAATTTCAGACCCAAGTTTGGTTCGACTCTCAGAGCCATGGATCAGGCCACCAGGTGGATTCTTTACTTTGTGTGCTCTAAGCCTTTTATGTTAGAAACATCTTTAAATTTTGATATTATGAAACACTTTTCGAAAAGAAATTTTAACCTAAATTTTACCTAATTACCTACTACGAAACCTAGTTTCGTGCAAAGAAAAGCTTGTAGGTTCGTAACTGGTTTCGTACGTGGGCTAATTTCGTTTCGTTCGTAATTAGTTACGAAAAGGGCGGCCGAAGGGAACTTATTAACTTTAATCGCAACATGAGATACTTAACTTTGTCAAACGTATATATGTGTACCCAATCACTGCAATAATATATAGTTATTTAGAACTATTCTATAAAATATCTTTTGACCGGTGATTAAAACCACATAACGACTTGTACTGTTTTTTTTAAATATATTATACTAATTAATAATGCATCTGTGTCGTAATTTAAATAGCGCTAAAGTCTAAGGGCGTATAGTCCTTGGACGGCGGCCGCCGAACGGCCAAGTAGACGCGGCCGCCCTGCTCCGTGAGCAGCACGCCGCAGCCCGGGCCCAGCGAGCCGCGCTCGGCCGCCAGCGCGATCTGGTTCACCACGCGGCGCTCCACCTCGTGCTTGATCGAACGCGCGCCGTAATGCACGTCGTACCTACGATTCAGAGAATAACCAAAATATCGAATTAACATACATTCTAGGCAAAACAACAATCACTTAGTGTGACATCGCAAAGCCAATATATGTATACGTTTAGAGTTTCTAGTCCGTACTAAAACTATAATTTTCGCAAGCGTTTTTAATTTATTTTCGACGGTAAAATTTCATACGCACCCGTCAGCGAGTGCGCCGAGAACTCCACCTTCCCAACGGAGCTCGACGGAATGCCTCGTGAATGCCTTTTCCGCCCACCGTTTAAGCTCCAAGTTCACGAGTGTGAGCAATTCTTGACGCGAGAACGGCAGGAAGTACACGATTTCGTTGATTCGCCCCAGGAACTCGTCCCTGCCGAAGTGACGCTTTAGGATCGGTTGCACAACCGAGTCTTTAAACACCCGCGTCACTTCCAGACATTCCTCGGGGTCATTCGGTGGCTCCTCGGGATGCTTTGCTGAAAAAATCGATAGCGCCAACCCTAAGTGCGAGTTTGACTTAACCGAACTATTTTATTACTGATTGCCGCACATAAGAGTATCAGATCAAGACCATGTTACAATAATTGGTGAAGCAATTTTGAGAACTATAAAACTAAAAAAAAAATAGTACTATATCTACCTTACAATATTTGAGATAATGATATTTAATAAATATAGATAGTCTACAATGAGTGATTGTCATTATTCTCAGTGTTTACTCCCTTTCTTCGCAACTCATCCTTGATACAATAGATCCATATTGCTTAACCAAATTCATACTTCTGCATTCTTCTTGAATCAGTCACTTTCATAAATATGATATATGCCTTTACATTGATGAAAGTGTGAATGTCAAATCGTTTACTCAGTATATAAAAATTACTAGATTAAAAAAAAATAAAGATTTATCTTAAATGAATAACATTATATGAAAGCACTGAAATACTGTGTATGAGTTCAAAGACCTTGACTTGATAAGTCCCGGGCATAATAATATTTTATTGTAATACAGGTAACTAATTTGTATATTAAAACGTATCTACGTATAATATGTACAAACTAACTGCAACCATATTTTTTTTATAATACGTTGTCTACGTTGAACAAAAGGGATGGATCCCGAAACGAAAGAAATACTTTAACAATAGGGATGGATGTTGAAACGAAAGAAATAGTCTTACTTGAATGTGCCTTACAATAAATTGGTCACGAGGTCCATTGACCTTCTCATCATTCAGAAACAAAGAGGAGAAAACTTAGACCAGCCTCAGTAGAAGTTTAGATACTGCAAAATAACGTTTAGACCTCAGCTCGTAGTAAAATCAGAGATAAGCATACGACACGACCTTCTTGCCCTGAAGGGGTAGGTAGAGGCAAATGACACCTTCGTTTCTTGACCGAATACCCCGGAAAACCACGAGAATAACACCCGGAAAACCACGAGAGTAAAACCCGGAAAACCACCAGAGTAAAACCCGGAAAACACGAGAGTAAAACCCGGAAAACCACGAGAATAAACACGACAGTCGCACAAGTAGATTCTTACCAAACACCGTATTTCAAGGTGAGCCCATTCTCATTCTTTTACTTTTCGTATGAGGTAACTCATTCCAAAATGTCTTTCAGCTGCTCAGGCAATTGTTGGCATAATGAGCTCTGTAGTCATTCCAATGATACTAGAAACGAAGCTAAAAGTATTAAACTAAAGGACACTAAATCTTTTCATTGATAACCAAATGAACAGTATCAGAAAATGAAATAATCTTATATGTAGATACTCGTATGTGCGGCATCGCGGTGGTACCTCGGATGTCCTCGAGCGGAGCGGACTGCGGGCTGCCGACGCGCTGCGCCGCGCGCGTCTCCGCCTCGAGCCGCAACTTCAAACCGTACTGAGCGATCTCGTCCGCCGCCAGGTTTGAGGTCATTACGAAAATCGCATTCTTGCACTCTATTAGTTTCCCCTTCCCGTCTGTCAGGCGGCCCTGCGGAAAAGCAACGGCTCACTAGCAGCTCGATACGACGGAATTGATAGTTTTAATATTGAAAGGGCACATAAAAAATCTTAGTTCTAATAAACTTACGGCAATACTAATTCAGTCTAAATCTCTTGTGTCATTGAAAGATTTGCCAGTCTTCAGAATTCATTTTTAAACATCGGTTCATCAAACTTACCCAATTTCAGGTTATAAAAAGTGGAAGATGGACTCTAGGTTACTATAATATTTTCTTTTCCGGTAATATTTTCACTGCTTGAAAATAATTCCTCAAATATTTTTAAATTTCAAAGCTTAAGAAAAACTAACCTCGTCGAACAGCTGCAGGAGCACTGTGAGCACGTCGGGGTGCGCCTTGTCTACTTCGTCAAACAACACCACAGCATCAGCGCGGCGTGCAAGCGCTCGAGTGAGCTGTCCGCCCTCCTCGTGGCCCACATACCCAGGCGGGGCGCCAATGAGTTTAGCCACCTCGTGCTTCTCTTGGTATTCTGACATGTCTAGTCGAATGAAGGCAGCAGGATCGTCCCGGTGCATGTACCGTGCAAGCTGTTTTGCCAATTCTGTTTTGCCAATACCGGAGCTGCCTAGGAACAGGAACACAAGCGGGTGATCGTCGTCCGCCCAACCGTTTTCTTTACGGCGTACAGCAGCCGAGACTATTTCGATGGCCGCCTGCTGCCCCACTATATACTGCTTTAGGCGTTGCTCTAGAGGGAAGCGTCGCCGCTCTTCAGCCGCTGCTGCCGCGGCGGCCTCTTCCCATTTCCGAGTATGGGTTAAAATGACATCGCGTGTGGGCGACGGGTCCCGGGCATAGTGCAATGCGCGCCGCCCCGCATGATCGCGAGCTGTGGGGTCAGCACCCGCTTCCAACAGTGCGGTTGCTGAACCAGGCGAGTCCGACAAAGCCGCATAATGCAGCGCCGTCCAACCCAGGAACGAGGCGCGAGCGTTCATTGTCGGACAGAATTCGTCCTCGCGGCGCTGCAGCACCTCCAGCGGATGCAGCCCCGCGTTATTGGCGGATACGGACGCGCCGGCATAGCGCTCACGCACGTCGTGGCGAGCTCCCAGGCGGAGTAGCTCCCGCACGGCGGCGGCCTGGTCGTTGGCAGCCGCCACCATGAGCGCAGTCCAGCCTAGTGCATGCTGCCTGTTCACTAATGCGCTCTCTGTTTCCAGTTCACTTTTACCCGACGCCGCCAACTGTCTAAGAGAAAATGTTATTGCAAAATTAGCATTGTTCTTCTTGAGATGTTTCTGAGCAATGGTTCATACATAGATGATTGGTGGCAGTATACAAAGGTTTATCGCTTCTCAAATACACTTTTCCTGTTAAAAACAAGATTATAATCTGATCTGAGAATGTAACATATTAACATTGTCATATTATTAGAAAAATAGAAATAGCTATTTGAAAGATGATGTAATAAGTATTAGACAATTTTTACGGCTTTGGAAGATTAATAGTTATTTTAAGATATTTCGAAACAACTGCATCCAATTTGAGATAAACAAAAAAACCTTTAAATACTGCCACAGTATCAAGCTATTAATCACACTTACTGCCGTATTTCATCCAAATTTCCAACCTTTGCAGCTTTAAAAAATCGTTTCTCTGAAACAAAACAAGCATTAAGATTCATCTCAATCTAGTTAAGATAACGACTTTCTTAATAAAACAGGTCACTAATTTATTTAGTTTTATAGGACATTTATACCATGGGTGTAATAGCATAAGCAAATACAAAATGCAATATATGTATGTATGTATATTATAGTTGTGTATATGTATACATATATATACATAAGATTAATTAATATATCAATTATTTATTGCATGCACACACACATGTACATGCACATTATTATTAATTAATTGAAATTGTGTTGTGGGGTCCTGGGTACCCTAAAATGTGGCTTAGTTTCGGCTCTTCAAATACATGTAACAATGATAAATTGTCATTTGTCGATTTTTGTTATTATGGTTTTATCTAACATAGTAAACCACACAAATACATAAAGAGTCGGTCAGGAATTACCCTGACATTCAGAACAACTATCAGTGGATAAGTCAACAACATGTTTGTTAAACCACTGAGTTGAGTGTGGCTTTTATGGTTTTAAACAACACAGATTTCTCAAGAGTGGTATTGAGCATTGTATGAAGAAACCACAAAATATATTATCGAAAATCTAGTTTGACTGTTTTGCAAGTAGAAGCTTCCAGTTTACTAAAGCTAGAATCCTTAGTTAGCTATTCCTAGTTTATTAATATGGCTCCTTGTCTAATCTGAGACCTGATATGCTCATGATAGTCGTTGTTGCCTTTGGTTGTTTAATACGCTTGGTCCCTTATCTTGTACATAATTTAACTAGGCTGTTGGTCTAGTGGTTAGTGAACCTGACTGCTGAGCCAAGGGTTATCAGTTTAATTCCCACCCAGGACTAATATTTGTGTAATGAGCATGATCATTGGTTCTGTGTCTGAGTGTAATTTATCTGTATGTATTCATTTAGAAATATATAAGTATGTTTATTAGCAGTCTGGTTAGCACAATACAGGCTCTGCCTAGTTTGGGATAAGACGGCTGTGTGTGAGATGATTTAATCTTATTTTTTTTATAAATACATATTTAATTTGTCAGATAACAAAATACTTCTTTTCAAAAAGGTCCGAGCTACAAGGGGTCGGTGGCAGTACTCTACAGTCCGACAAATTCAATAATCAGCATCAATCTACAAAATGTATGTCAAATTACCACAGGTCTACCATATTTGTATTTGGATTTTAGATCGAGATAGATTAACATATAGAAATTTTATGTAATTTTTTCATTGTTTTGATAATAATGAAAAAGAAAATTTTGTTCCAACAATTTATTGGGAAAATGGGACACTTTTAATGTTAGCCAGTTTTTGTGCCAAAGTGTAATGGCACAAAGCAATCTTTACAGCTATTTAAATACTCATAAAAATATAAGAGAAACCTAAATAATGGGAGCTTCTTATGTATGAAAACAGATCCTAAATTTATTAGTTACTAAAGCACAGAAGTGTCAACGTAAGCATATAAATTAAGCACCATTGAAAACAAGATCAGCAGCGAGCAATGCTAGTCCCAGAGAACCTGCACCAAACGCCAAGCAGCCTACTCTGGAATGGTACTCGTTATCTGGATCTCCACCAGGTCCAATGGTATAAATGCGCCGCAGAACCACACCACCGATACGCGAAGACTTCTTCAGCATATCAAAAAACTTTTTTGGCCGACGTAATGAACACATTTCTGATGCCAAACACCTGTTCTTAATACACGTTATTATAAGTAAAATCTTTTGTATAAATTGGTTTTCAAGTAAGGGACAGAGAATAACATAAATTACGCAACATAAGCATTATTACTCGTTTGGTTTTGTTTAGTTATGGAATTTTTCTGTGTTTTCCCTTCATTTTCGAATTTTCATTTCAGCCTGTCCGGCTTGTCTGCTGTCGAAGTGTCAACTGTCACTGTCACTGTCATTTTTAACCATTAAGTCAACGTTTGTTTCTATTCCCAGATTTATAAAATGGTTAATGGGCATTCTTTTCTGATCAGAATAAAAATGTGCCAATACATGAAATCCGGAAAAAAAATTTGTTCTATATTATACTCTTAGACGGTCTATTAACTTTTCTTTTAGAGAGTTTGCGTTAAATAAATACAATAGTAGATGTCTACCCGAATCTCATAGCGAATAGGGAAATCTAAATTCGTAGTGTGCATACCAAGGAAATTGGATTGAACAATCTTGATGGTGCTTTCACACGCTTGCGTTCAAAGCCACATTCAACGAGCACAAGCACGGGCACAAGTTTGTGAATAGGCGATTCGTGCATGTTTGCATGAATGTGCTCGCGTTTGCCACCGATCGCCTTCTCGACTTCAACGATGTGTGCTTTTGGGCATAGTAGCAAACACCTGGAGATCTGTAGGAAGGCTATTACTTCGCTTTAAAGATTGTGCCAAGAGAGACATCACTACTTTCAGAATTGACCACCAAAAATGGAAAATTCTTGTGGAGAAGCGAACGGAATGGCGAGGAATTATTGCGGGGAGTAGTAAATTTTGGTTCGAGGCACTAGCTGACAAGAGACAAAGACATGATGGCGACTCAACGTCGTCAACCACAAACTTCTCCTGTCATGCATGTGGTAGGGTGTGTCGTTCCCGTATCGGTCTTTGTCTCCCTGACATTACTCCATAAATTATGTGCTATAGACATAAAAGTCAATGATGATGATGATGATTAGGTTGCATAAAACGCGACATTCATATTTATAAATTAGAACAGAAGATACCGTTATTGGAAAAACGTACACGCTATGGTTTCGGTATGAGAAGTGTAACGTAGGGGGTTGCCTCGCGGTTTGCACGTGGTCCCCTAAGGTAAATTTAAGTGATGACAGGACATACTGGGGCAACGATTTTATTATATTTATAGATAAATAATATTATAAATGCTATATTTAATCTGTTACCTTTAAATTCACGGCTAAACTACTGAACAGATTTAACTGTGGAATGTACATCATGGTCTGATGTGATATACAAAGGAAGACATAGGCTACATTATAAACCAAAATTTTAAGGAATCGTTAAGATAGCGCCTACCACCTGCGGTTTTAGGCTTTTAGGAAAATAAACTTGCATTTCTTGTTCTTCATTAGATGGAGATATATTACAAAATATATTTATTATAAAACTCTCTTCCACCCTTTCAATTAATCCTTTATTTTCACTGCTTCAAGTAGTCGAGATTTATGCCAATGATCATCGTAGTGAACTTCATTTGTCCCATTCTTTCATCAGTTTATGTGGGCGGCCTGTTAATCTCTACTGAATGATAGCTAGCGCTAACAACTAGTGAAAGTCTTGAAAGATTTGAAATTTTTAGCTTCTCTGTCATCCACTTTGTAAAATTTTTCTTATCATATTATGGTGATAGTCAGCAGATAAACTTTTGACCTGTACATACACCAGACAACAATTTGGCACGAAACCATTTTCTCCGTTCACGTTTGCAATGATCCACCTCGCTCCAAGTAGAATACTTAAAGATGGAACTGCAACATCTTTGCTTTGCCAGCACGTGTGCACAGAATATGAACCTTGAATCTGTTTATCATCTAATTAAATCAAATCCAATTTATTATGCTCTTCAGCTTCGTGGTCTTCCTTTATATCCTAAAAATGTTTGTAGTCTAATATCTGTTCCACCTAATATTTTGTTCCATCAAAACTTTCCCTTTTTGATTGGTATATAACATATTGAAAACCTTTAAGTATAAGTCTGTAAAAATTATTCGAGCTATAACTTAATTATATATTTTATACTTAAGTAATTTTCAGTAAGTACCTCAAAGATTGTCAGCCTCCGTTGAAGTCGAATTTTGTCGAAAGATTTGTAATAGTTTCATTACTGTTAAAATATCTTTTCGAATAACGTATAATTACTTTACTTTATTCCTGATCAATTCTTTCAAGTTGATTTTCTTCTTTCCTCTCCTCTTTTTACTAGGCGTCGAAAATACACCATCATTCTGTGCCTATGATTGCCATACCTTTAATTCGTACAGTTTTACTGGGAACCTCTGTAAAGAAGTAAAAATGATATGAGAATTAATAAAAAGACTATAAGTATCAAAATCACTCACTCCAAATATGACATGTAATGGTTGATATTACCATATGAAAATCACTTTTTTTAAGTTCACAGCATGGCAGCACGAAGTTGTTAATCAGGAACAGCATTGCCAGATGTACATTTTTTTTAAAGAGAAAGAAAGAAAAAAAGGAAGGAAAATGTTTTATTCGTAGACACCTAAGCACAGATTACTAAGTAGTTACTACGTAACAGATAAATCACTCCCTACAAAAACATCCATACCTACCATTTTAATTACCTACTCTTTCCGAGTGCCGACCCCTGCATGCGAAAATGATCTTTAATGTTCTTAAAACGCGATTATTATTGCCTCGCAATAGCGCATGGTTGCGTTGCCGTAAGTGAGTTTAGGGTTACCTCTTTTTATGTAAAATTAAATATCTATATTTTTATAAAAAAAGGCTATGATAATTAAGTAAAGTTTATTACACAAAAAATCGGGTGTGTTACATGACTTAGAAAAGTGTAACACTTAATACCACGTCCCCGTAAGTTTACTAATACGAAACACTTAACAACAAATCACTTCTCCGAAAAACTTATCGCCAAAGCCACGCAACCTTGCTTAACCAAACCTCTAACGAGAAACATCAATAAGTTATTAGAGAAAAGAAACTTAAAGAATTTGTCGCGCGTGATGTTATATAGCCTATAGACTTCCTCTATAAATGGATAGTCCATCCAACACAAAATTATAAGAATTTTTCAATTCGAACCAGCAGCTCCTGAGATAAGCGCTTAAAGCAAACAAACGAACTGAAGAGTTCGTTTGTTCGCTTTATAATATTAGTATAGATGTGATGTAGTGATAAATCTAAAGAACAATGTTGCATATGTATATTGTTGATGCTCCTTAATTAAAGTTGATTGATTACCTAGATCTAAATCTTTTCCCAATCAAACGCGTGGAATTCCTTACACGAGTAGATGCGTTGTTGTCCTTGACGACAATAGTGCCGACAAAATCTAAAAACGCTAGCACGGTGGCGTTTTGCTTTTGGATAAAAAAATAAGGTACCTAGGTACTAAAGATTTTATTTCTTGTAGTTATGGCATTCATATAAATATAAACTAATAAAGTATCATTTACTCAAAAATTATAAAGATAAGGTATTTAGTACTTAACTAAGTATATATTTTTTCCATAAATAGAATCTTAAAACCATTTCTAAATTTCGTATTTTCTTTACTATTATAAATATTTAATAAAAATGGTAAACCATTATTAATTACTTTTATTACAGAATTAGGTATTTGTATTTGAAATAAACACTTGATTAATTAAATAAATTGTATAATTCAACTGGTTTACCATTCCAATTAAGTAGGTATTTTTATATTAAAGAAAGGGCGTACAAATCCTTACCTAAAAAACAACTCTATGTGACAGTGAAAACCGTATTAACTCTCATTTATTTAAAACAGAAACCAAAACATCAAAATAGAACAAAATATATTTGAAAACAAAAACAATAACAGATTTTTTTCTCTTACTGGATTACTACTTACATCCATGTACAGCACATAAACTACCAGAAACCATGTCAATTTGTCTGTATACATTATAGTTCTAGTATTTAAAGGTATAAAAATACGATTTCAAATTACGTAAAATTCAAAAATAAAAGCGTGAACGCGCGGTACAGCTGTCGGCAACCCACTACGCGAGACTGCGTATAAGGGCCGCCAGCGGCCATGCGGCCGCTAGTAGTTTAGCGCACGTAAGTACATCGAGTGGCATAGGCCTGACCTAAGACACAATAACTATAGTAAAATAAACTTACATCTAAAACAATAAACGCGCTTAAAACATGTGTACCTCACGTGCCCGACGAATAAGGTCTGGTTCAGCATTTGCCAGACATGTGCCTAGCGCTGATTTTCAACCAGGCCCTTCATACCCCACGGATATCAATCAGCAAAAAACGAAACAAAAACAATATAAAACCTTTTTTTTTATGTAAGCACTAATTATTATTATTATATATTTATTTTAAACATTGTCATTACACAGCGTATATTTATATATACATACATACATTCATACATATAAGCATATAGCTTCATTTCTACACCTACACACACCCATACCACATTAACACCCGAGTTCTAGCCGAGCTTCTAGTTTTATATTAAAGAGCTATTTGTGTCAGTCATGCCAAGATCCCGTTGTAAATTTATTAGGTAACAATGAATTCTAAATGTGTTTACCGCGGTAAGTGACCTAATCGGGGGAGGTATATTGTTACAAATTTTACTAGCTGCATAACGGAAACTGCCGCTGAATGCAGCTGTCTTGTGAGGAGGAACAGATAATTGTAGCGAGCACTGCCTGTTACCACAGTCGCGTCTGCTGGACACCCAGTGTAATTTATTATATAGGTAAGTAGGTTCTTTATACAGTGAAACTTGGTTAAGTGGGACCTGGATAAGTGAGAAACCTCCATAACTGGAACTCATGCTGAGGTCCCAACACTTTGGCACTGAATTACCTCTGTTAGTGGGACAAAGCAAACCTCTATATCTGGGATTCGTTCTTTCGATTTTATCGTCATAATTACCTCTATAACTGAGACAGCGAGTGAATTTTATATGCATTAACCTCTGTAACTGGGATAACATCGTTTTGTTTGTTTACTTACTTATTCTTATTCTACCCGCAAATTCCGCACTTTACTAATTTTGAGCCTCAATGGCCTTCAGTTATAGTTTTGCTTTAAAGCATATTTGATAAAGTTTATAACATCGAAAAACATCTGATGACTGATACTTCCAAAAAACAAACTAAAATGCCAGATTTTTATAATTGATACATTCTGTTTGCATTTTTGTACTACATATTCATTAAAAAAACGTGCTTGAATATTTTTGTTCATTACATTTATTACCTTTATTATCTTTTTTTGATTCCCAAAAAAGATTAAAACTTACGTATAATGTTAACATAATACGTTATTTTATTTAATAATCGCACCTCTATAACTGAAATAACCTGTATTCAGACCTCTATTAACGGAACCCTCCGTAAACGAGACAGATATTTATTTATACCTGGATATCTGAGACACTGGGTAAGTGGAATACCTCTATAAGTGAGACAAATTTGCAGGTCCCTTGAAGTCTCATTTAACCAGGTTTCACTGTATTTAATTATCCCAACATTAGGCATGCAAGGTGGAGTTTGCGACGATTTTTAATTTTCATTAAAAAATATTCATTGAGGCACGGGGTAACATGGCTTCGAGGAGGTATCACGAAACAAAAACGGGCACAGGTGTTCTGGATTCGTTGAATCAGACGATCTGTACGTGATAGTAGCCGCGGGCCTTACACTGTATCAGCGTAATTGAGCTTAGAAAGCACGAGCGAGTCCATAAGCTGCACTCTTAGGTTTTCTGATAGATAAGGTCTTATTTTATACAGCAATCTTAGGCGATTAAAGCAATTTCGGACCGAATCAGCGACATGTTTATCATACCTAAGACTGGAGTCCATAATTAAACCCAAATTGCGTGCTTCCTGGACCCTTTTGATGACTTTCCCCATGAGTAATACGTTAAGCTTCGGCAGATGTTTGAGTTGTTTTTTTGCACCCAATATCAGGTATTTTGCTTTGAGTGGGTTGAGTACCAAGCCGTTATCTCCAGACCATGATACAATCCTCTGGAGGTCTTCATCGAGCGCTTCAACTGCTCTTTCGTAATCATGAGGTTTCAAAGATATATAAACTTGCACGTCATCGGCATAAATATGGTATCTACACGAGTGTATGCATTTGGTTAAGTCTGCACAGTATAAAGCAAACAAAATCGGACCAAGAATTGACCCCTGAGGCCGCCCTCTGGAGGGGGGTAAAACCGGATTGGAAAGAAGATCCGTCTTTCATGCGTAGCTTCACGCTTTGTTGCCGGTTATCAAGGTAACTGTGGAACCACCTAACCGCACTGGGGTCGAATCCGTAATAATTTAACTTGGAAATAAGTAAAAAATAATAATACTATCAAATGCCCGGGAATAATCCAGTAGCACTAGTATCGTGCACATGCCTTGGTCCTGGGCTCATAGCATGTTGTCTGTCATGTCCAATAGCGCGGTACTGGTGCTACGTTGCTTTCTAAAACCTGACTGAAATTCCGACAGTATGGCATTGTCCTCCAAATAGGCGGTTAATTGTTTACACGCCACCTTTTCTAATACCTTTATCAAGTAATAAATCTACCTTTTCTCAAAACGATTAGATTTACATTCTGTTATTAAGATATTTAATTGAAACAAGCCAGTTCAATGGATATAGATGAAAGACAACCAGGTTTAACGAAACGAAACGTGAAACATATATACGAAACATAACGAAAGTTCAATCTGTAAAGCAAGTTGACTCAACACTGAGTCTTGTAATATTATACAAAGTGGATAAGCCATTCGATTCATAGCAATATATGCCATAGCATTACTTTTTGAGAACTTATTTTACTTTGATCGATCGATTGTCAATAAGTTATTTATTGATGGTGAATTTTTATTTAATGCATAGATCGATAATAATTATGAAGATAAAGAAGAATAATGCAGGCAAGATGCCGATATTTTGCTTGCAAGAGTATAAATGAGTTGATATATCAAGTACCAATCTTGTAATGTTTTGAACTCATAAAAAACTTCTGCCACGATTTGTGGTCCTTTAAGTTTTACCCTATCGCCGGGTCAGGTATAATGAAGAATCAGTTTATGTAGTTTTTGTTATAAAATTCGTATAACTGTTAAGCACATAGAGGTACAGTCTTAAATGCACCTGGAACGACACTATTGTTTTAAGTTTTAAAAATTTGCTTTAGAAGTCATACGACTGGACGCATGGTGCAATGGTTAAAGTGGTCACCTTGCCAGTCAGCCACGACGAGTGTTGTGGGTTTGATTCCCACACAGGCCAATAATTTTTGTGATCCACAAATGCTTAGTTGTCCCGAGTCTAGGTGTTGTTTGTTTCCGTTGTTTCGATATTTTTGATATTCCTCGCTACACAGGAATAATTCCTTTGACTTTTAAAAATATAAAGATATGATGTAAATTAATGCAATAGATTCTACTGGATTTTGAATAAAAAGAAATTGCATTCAATTTCTAAGAATAGGGCTGGTAACACTTTTTTCGAATGCATCTGCATCAGCACGCAGCTCGGCGCGCAGCCTGCCACGCAGCGTGCCAAGCAAGCTTTTCACACCAGGGCTGCCAGTAAGGACAACTTATTTTATACCGCTAAGACTCGGAAATTATACAAAATCATGTACTATTATACAAAATCAGTGTTGTACAACTATAGAACGTCACTCTTTGGGGATTTTAGTAAAAGGCGTTTTAACTTTAACGTATAAGGGTTTAACAGTTTATCACAGACATGATTTGTTTTAAGTATCTCTATGTGTATGTACGTGCTTTTTACGCTATAACATCAGCAATGACATTGTATCCAATTATACAATGCAATCTACTATACAAACAGGATACAAAAGATAACCGATATTATACCAATTTTGTACCCAATTTTACAATCTGGCAGCCCTGATTCACACACTTGCAGGCATGGTCCGTAGGGTATTAGTGTTCTGTGGACATGGTAGTCAGTGCAAACATGGGAGACGACGTAGACGTAGATCTCGTGGGAGCTCCTGCTTTGGGCTTGATCTATTTTTATTGAAAAAAAAAACAGCCCGACATCATTGTGCATGCGAAATTTTACTTAAAACTATTAGGTTTTACGACTAAAAAATCATTTATGGTGTAAAAACACTTTTCAAGTAGCCAAAACTTTAAATTTGATTTTTTTATTTGACATGCGTTATAACTATTTTTACATCGAAGAGTGCTCTTACATAATTCGTTTCTTATTTTAGTGGGATCTCTTTTAATGAATTTACTATCCTCGCTAACTTTTAAATATAATTTTTTATTATTTCTAACAAACATGAACATAAATAACCATGATAAGCATTGGGGGCGGCTTCTTCATTAACTGTGTTTCGTAACTGTTTTAAGGCATACATAAATCTATTTTATTTACTGCACATCATTGATATGCGATTAGTTACAATTCTCTAATCGTCAATCAATCAATCAATACTAACTTTAATCCTAAGAATTGGCACTATTTTGTTTCATATGTTTTTGGCCCTGATAAACAATATTAATTTTTACTAAAAGAATAGTTCAGAAACATCTTTCTGAAGTCTTCTTTTGCTTTCGATTAGTGCATGATAAAGGTTCAAACCATTCCGATATATCTGGTGTCGTCAAAAATTTATTTCGATCGTTGCGTCGTCTGTGTCTGGCTGTTTGTGCATGCCTGCGTGAATGTGATCGCGCTTGGCGCCGATCGGGACGACTAACGCCTGCGTTCACACGCTCGCGTTCAAACCGACATTCAACGACGCAAGCATGTGAACAGGCTGTTTGTGCATGCTTGCGTGAATGTGCACGCGCTTGGCGCCGATCGGGACGACTGTCGGTTTTTTGACACACTTCAAAGGGTGAATGTGCTTGTGTGCCTGTTTACACACACACACACACGCTCTCGGCCGCGTTAGTATAGTTTTCATCTTCGTGGCATACAGACGACGTAACGATCGAAATTAATTTTTGACGACACCAAATATATCGGAGTGGTCTGAACCTTTATCATGCATGAATCGAAAGCAAAAGAAGACTTCAGAAAGATGTTTCTGAACTATTCTTTTAGTAAAAATAAATATTGTTTATCAGGGCCCAAAAAAATATGAAACAAAATAGTGCCAATTCTTAGGATTAAAGTTAGTATTGATTGATTGACGATTAGAGAATTGTAACTAATCGCATATCAATGATGTGCAGTAAATAAAATAGATTTATGTATGCCTTAAAACAGTTACGAAACACATTTAATGAAGAAGCCGCCCCCAATGCTTATCATGGTTAATTATGTTCATGTTTATTAGAAATAATAAAAAAATATATTCAAAAGTTAGCGAGGATAGTAAATTCATTCAAAGAGATCCCACTAAAGTAAGAAACGAATTATGTAAAAGCACTCTTCGATGTAAAAATAGTTATAACGCATGTCAAATAAAAAAATCAAATTTAAAGTTTGGGTACTTGAAAAGTGTTTTTACACCATAAATGATTTTTTAATTGTAAAACCTAATAGTTTTAAGTAAAATTTTGCATGCATAATTATGTCGGGCTGTTTTTTTTTTTTCAATAAAAATTGATCAAGGCCAAAGCAGTAGCTCCCACGAGATCTACGTCTACATCGTCTCCCATGTTTGCACTGACTACCATGTCCACAGAACACTAATACCCTACGGACCATGCCTGCAAGTGTGTGAAACAGGGCTGGCAGAGTGTAAATTGGATACAAAATTGGTATAATATCGGTTATCTTTTGTATCCTGTTTGTATAGTAGATTGCATTGCATAATTGGATACAATGTCATTGCTGATGTTATAGCGTAAAAAGTACGTACATACACATAGAGATACTTAAAACAAATCATGTCTGTGATAAACTGTTAAATCCTTATACGTTAAAGTTAAAACACCTTTTACTAAAATCCCCAAAGAGTGACGTTCTATAGTTGTACAACACTGATTTTGTATAATAGTACATGATTTTGTATAATTTCCGAGTCTTAGCGGTATAAAATAAGTTGTCTTTACTGGCAGCCCTGGTGTGAAAAGCTTGCGTGGCACGCTGCGTGGCAGGCTGCCCGCCGAGCTGCGTGCCATGCTGCTTGCCAGGCTGCACGGCGTGCGTGTAAACGTACCATCCCGATCGGCGGCAAGCGCGAGCACATTCACGCAGGCATGCACAAACAGCCTGTTCACATGCGTGTGCCCGTGCATGTGCTCGTTGAATGTCGGTTTGAACGCCAGCGTGTAAACCCACCATCCGCCATACACTGACCTCTTGTATAATAGAGGTCAGTGAAGCCATATCGCAGTAGTGCTACCAATTTAGCATATTTACGGCTAAATTTAGCATTTTTTTCAATCCCTTTCATTTTATCATAAAGCACATTTTTTAGCATTTTGTTTTTATAGATCATTGTTCAGGCTTTGCGCCTGATATTGATACATATGCAAGATATAACGCCGCTGTATAAAATAGGTATCGTTTGTAGCGAAGGCGTTCCATTATTTTTTTTACTTCAACTGACCTACTTAATGTACAATGTCACTCGCCTACCAGCTATTGTATAGAAAGCATCACTATTCAAGTAAATTTTATTGCAACACATCTGGAAGCTTTATTTTGCACCATTATATCCTCTAAAGATATAACAATCATTAATTATATTACATATACAACAAGCCTTATTTCTAAATTCATGTTCCAGACAGTGTTGCATTATTAGCATCAAATAAAATAAGTAAACGAAAATATTTTAATAAAAACTTTCGTGAGTGGTATTAATATTAGTTAAGATATACGGTTTTTTCGGGGATGCCCGACTAGTTTCGGACCCTGACTTTATCAAGGGGTGAGTCGTCCTGCCGCGCAGGTTGCAGCTGTTGCAGGTGCCAGACTGGATTGTTGTCTGTCCCACCGATTCATTTGTCGTAACGACCGCCGGAATCTGGACGCCTGCGCTTCTATTGCGTTGTGTGTTGCGAAACCTTTTATCATAGGCACTGTGGTACACACTGAACTTACTGTGTCAGTGTTTGGAGCAGATCTATCTATGTATTATATTATATATGTATATGCGTGACGGTCACGAGTTCAGTGCTTTTTTCCCCAAAGCAAAAGTGCACAATGGTGCCTTAAGAAGTTTTTACTTCAACAAAATGAATATACTTACTATTTTTTTTTTATTTTAACATCAGCATTTTATTGTTTTATAACTATCAACATTTCATTTGTTTGATTAAAAAAAAAAATCATTTAACAAATATCTGCTAAATTTACACTCATTTAATATGTCTTATTTATGGTTTTATAACATTTAAATGCTTGTTGAATATACGAGGTTTGAAAGCCAGACTAACAGATTTTTAGGTATTTATTTACTAGGAAAATTTTTTGCGTAAGTTGGAGTAAGGTTGGCAATCCTGATGTGTACTTTGTGCATGTGAGTAGTAAGTACCCGGTAGTACCAGGCTAGGCCCACTCCGGTCAGTAGGTATGAAGTTACAAGTACCTAGCAGCTGCGACGAGTCGAGCGAAATTCAGTGGTCTGCTACGCGCCGGCCGGGAAGCACGTTACTTCGATACTCACTCACGCGCTACGTCGCTTCGCCCGTTCGTCGCTTACGAATTACGTTTCCCGTATTTACGTAGTTAGATTATATTATTAATGATAATCAGTATAGTTAGATATTTACAAGTTCTGTTTACAAGGTTAAGTTTAGCTATGTATATATATCTGTTAAATTAATAGAAACTATTATAATTGATATAGCACCATTTCTAGCTATAACATTCAATCCATGTGTTGATTCTGGTGTTTTTCCTAAACTGATGAAGTATAGTAAAGTAATACCTTTATTCAAGAAGGGTTGTACAACTGAACCAAGTAACTTTAGGCCAATCTCAATGTTGCCGGCTATTAGTAAAATTTTTGAAAAAGTTATTTTGCAACAACTAGAAAGCCATTTTAATCTAAATAATCTATTTCACAAAGAAAAATTTGGCTTTACAAAGGGTCGTTCAACAATTGATGCTGGTGCAACTCTTGTGAGACATATATTTAATGCATGGGAGAATTCGCAAGATGCGATAGGTGTATTTTGCGATCTCTCAAAAGCTTTTGACTGTGTAGAACATAACACGCTTTTTCTTAAACTTAAACGTTATGGTGTTAACGGTATTGCTTTGGAACTAATTGTTTCCTACTTGAAGGATAGAATTCAACATGTAGATGTCAATGGTGCGAGGTCTTCTGGATTACCGGTTACTATGGGCGTTCCTCAGGGCTCTATATTAGGTCCTCTACTTTTTCGCATATATATAAACGATTTACCTTATTATTTAAAAGATCTCTGTGATATAGTTCTATTTGCTGATGATACGTCACTTATTTTTAAAGTCGATCGTAAGAAAACAGTTTTTGGCGATGTGAATAGGGCACTAAATGATGTATTATATTGGTTTTCAACTAACAATCTCTTACTAAATACAAATAAAACAAAGTGTGTGAGATTTACTATGCCAAATGTAAAACAGCCAGGTACTAATTTAACTCTAAATAATGAAATGTTAAGTATTGTAGACTCAACAGTATTCTTAGGAATTACATTAGACAGTAAACTACAATGGGGAGCCCAGATAGACAGCCTTGCAGGTAGGCTTAGTTCGGCAGCTTATGCAGTTTGGAAGGTACGTCAGCTCACTGATACGGACACAGCTAGGCTAGTTTATTTTAGTTACTTTCACAGCGTTATGTCCTATGGTATACTACTTTGGGGCAAGGCGGCTGATGTTGAAACGATTTTTATTCTCCAAAAACGAGCCATCCGCTCCATATACAACTTAGGTGCTAGAGTCTCTCTTCGAGAGTTGTTTAAGGATATAGGTATTTTAACTGTTGCATCACAGTATATATTTGCAAATATTATGTTTGTTAGGCACAACATTAATAATTATAAGAAAAACTGTAATATACACAATATTAATACAAGAAACAAGTCTAAACTCGTTGGGACCTATCATCGCTTACATAAAGTACACAACTCGTTCGAAGGTCTTGGTATACGTTTTTATAATAAAATTCCTATACATGTAATCGACCTTCCTGTAGATAAATTCAAGCGAACGGTAAAAAATCACCTTATTAGGATATCCTACTATACGATCAACGATTATCTAAACGACAAACAGTCGTGGGCTTAAGGTGTCATTAGGTATATACACACAAACTTCTTTGTCTTATAATTAAGCTAAATTATTAACAAACCATTGTCAGTTGAAAGTAATGCGTGACGATTATTATGGTAATTTGACTGTTAGTGATTTTTATCAGTATCTCGACTATGGTTCGTCATGCTCACTAAAATGTCATTGCTTGCGGCGTCGTCATGGGGCGGGTCATTTCTTTCCCTCTGATATGGCGAAGGAGATGATGGCTGGTCCATGCGTCATACTCGTGAACGGGTGCTGCTTAGGGTGACTGGTCGGCCTAGTCAGCGATGCTTTAGCCTATACTATTATTTTGGTTCGATCAACTGCAACTCTAGCCTCTTAATCCAGTCACGAATTATTTTTAACAGTAGATTTTGCAACTGAATGAAGGTAGATGTGCGCCTTGAATGATTTCTATGTTTAATAGGTTCAAACCTTCAACGGTATCACTGACTGATTTTTATTTTTTAGTACGTTAGCTTTTGGAGCATTTCAATAAAATGAAATTCAGGTGGCATCAGCTTGCATCCTGTTTACCTTTCGTGTAACACTAACACTATTGTACCTGAAGATCTGACTTTTAAAAAGAGTGGCCATGAGTTTCTTTGCCAGTATTCTTCTCATAAGGCCCTACCGTGAAACATGCCAACTTTGCCCACTTTTTTCGAATAATTTAATTTTTTGGAAGAGTTTTCTATGGGGACGTAGGTATTTTCTGTTATCATCTGCAACTCTAAGATTATGTGCGTGTCTTGGTGTAGCAAAATGTATTATTCTTCAACATTTAATGCAATATTTTATTCATTTTGTTGATGGGCAAAGTTATCTGGACTTTTAGCCAACATTGCCCACCTTGATTTTTGACGCAAATCGAGCCTTTAAGCAGCTGACATTAAAAACCAATACAAGAATTTTGGCAAAGATGACGTTATCTTTAGAAATTAAAATGATACCGTGAAACGCTTCCTACTAAAATGACTGGGCAATGTTCCCCTGACATTTTTTTTCTTTTCCATACAATTTGCTCTTCGCTTTTTAAAAGTACTAGGGTTGGCACAAAGCCATAAAATGATCTTAATTTTTTATATTTCTACAAAGAATATGTGTTTAGGTAAAAAAGCAAAAGAAGGAAAAATGTTTCACGTTTATTATCCTTAATAAAATTTATTGGCATTACTCTACTACTTTAAAACTTAAATGACTAGATAAGTTGTCGCAAATAACAACCCCAGTGCCTAAAATCTTTTGAGCTCATGGGAGCATAATGGTTTCAAAATAATTTTCAAACATAGCGCTGTCACATTCCGAGTACAAATTTGTTGCTTTGTAAACAACATATAAGGGAAGACATTTATCGCTTGCGGTAGCTATAAACATTAAATAGATGTTTCCTTTGGTGGAATTGGCTATTCTTTCGGGATACTTAACTCCCCTCCGAAAGATGCACTTGGAAGAACCTGGATCGTCTGACAGGTTAGTCTCATCAAAGTTGGCTATATTTTCTTTTGGTATGTCTTTTAATGTTGTGCTTAAATTGTCAAAGTATTTGGCTATTTCTTGGGGTCCCTTTTCAGCTCTCGCCTTTGAAATATTTTGAGTGGTTCTTAGACTTAATTCATCGGCATGTCGCGCCAAAAAGCCCTGAACCCATGCATCACCAGAAATCCGATTCTTAAACTTATGATCGCGAGAATTTTTTTTGAGATATTTACGAACTAAAAGCTTCAGGTCCACTTTAGTTAGCGGGGAGCCGAAATCATTAGAAGCTTGCAATACTCTTACGATTCGAGTCTCCTCTGCAGATGACAAAACGGTAGGATGTCCAACTGACTTAATATGTTTGTTTTTATTTTATTTTCTATTGTGCGTCTTGGAATACCAAATGGTTGTTGAGCATCTCGTGAAAAAATTTGGCCTGATTCTACTGATGCGCATGCAAGTTTTAACATTTCTTCACCGTAGTTTTTATACATTCTGGATCCAATTTGACGTCTTGACTTTCTTTGTCGGATTGGAGATTTATGTTTATTTTTCTGAAATAAACCATTTAACGACAGTATTAGAAGAAGACATCATAATTTTTTTTTTAATAATAACGCTATTAGTTATTACGGTAATACCTTTACAGTAATAACTAATTTCGTCTTTGAATTTTATTAGTACTAAAATACTTTTCAATAAAATAAAATAAATCACAAAGTCTTGTATGCGCCAGTCCTAAGCATTTTAAGATGGCGGGCAATGTTGTCAATCGTAGGTTGGAACATTACAGGGTAACTTTGCCCATCATTATAACTTTAGTTCTAGAATACTCTCATTAATGACACTAACAATAAAATACTCTACAAAGCATTTTTTATAACATATTATAAAGTAAACTAACCTGTGTTTTCGCCATCAGGCACAATTGAATATCAAATCTGCCCTAGAATTTGCCCGCAAAAATCCTCACCTTGCTTAACGAGTTCCAACGAGTTACTGAATGAAGTTAGCAATACACACAATAGTCAGTATTGCCAGTCATATAACCCATTTCCTACCTAAATCAACCAATGTTGCCTTAATATTAAAATATTTTTGAACGTCAAAGATTTGCTTATAAATTTGTTTTAGGGCAAAGATACCCTTGGTGGCAATGTTGGCGTATTACACGGTACGCATTTTGGAAACTGGAAGTTATATATCGACACAAACGGGCAGTAGATTTTGGTGTTTTTCACCTAATTTACCTTGACAATCCAGTATATGCTGTGGCGTCTGTTTGTGCCGATCTATGATTTTAACTCTAGCTTCAATTTAACGTTCATAAATGTCACTTAGTGTCTTAATTGAATAAATGATTTTGAATTTGAATTTGAATTTATGATAAGTATATTTATTTATTAGGACCACAACAACTGATACACATCTTCTATCTATACTCTATAGAAATGAATAAAATTGGAGTGTCTGTTTGTAATATTAAAATAACCGCTTTTTACTAAGTGCATTTGGATGTATATACGGTACATATACCAAAACAACATGTTTTACAATTTTTGTCTGTCTGTCTTTCTGTTTGTTTCGGCTAATCCCCGGAAGAGGTGGACCGATTTCCACGGGACTTTCACTGTCAGATAGCTGATGTTAAAAGGAGTAACTTATGCTACTGTGATTTTGAAAAAAGGATTGAGGTTCCGCGCAAAACATATAAATATGTACACGCAAGCGAAGCCGCGCGGGAACTGCTAGTAAATAAATAAATTTGAAGTGTCCATTTGTAATGGCATAATGACAGTTTTTTACTAAATGCATCTGAATGTTTACATGGTACTTATACCAAAAAAATATTTTTCACATTTTTGTCTGTCTGTTTGTTTGTTCGACTAATCTACTGAACGGGTATACCGATTTCCACGGGACTTTCACTGACAGATAGCTGGTGTTATAAGGAGTAACTTAGTCAAGTTTAGCTTTGATAAGTTTAACACTAAGTACAACAATTTTGTCTGTCTGTCTGTCTATTTGTTCGGCTAATCTCCGCAACGGGTGGACCGATTTCCATATGACTATCACTTGCAAATAGCTGGTGTTATAAGGAATAGGGTTCCGCGATTTGATTTGCATATACCTACCTAGTTAAACATCTAAAAGAGATAGTTTCATTCCAAGGTACACACTAATGGCAAATGCCTATCTTCTTAGAGACTAAAGTATCTATGCAGAGATTGTGAAATAAAATAGTTTTCTTTAAGATAAGTTACATCTACGTAGGTACTACTAAGTAGGTAAATACCTAGTCTAGGTTTATTTAAAACTTCATTTGTTCACAGAAGTAAAGTAATAGGCACATAACTGGTTATTAAATATTCAGATTAATTCTTCTTACAGAAGACAACCTTAACGGCCTCAGAACAGATAAGAGTTATGCGATAGAAAGAGAGCCAAGTTTTAGGTTAATATAAGCCATTTGGAATTGGCGGTGTGCGATCTGAATTGCACCTTATTGTATCGCAGCAAGAGTCGCTATTTATTTAAATGGTATTGCGAAGAGGTCCTTCTGTACTAGTACTATTATGTGTTCTGTGTTAGTACTTAGCAGATATAGTGTATTACAGAGTATATGTATTCTGTGGTGTATTATCTATGGTAGTACCTAGTAGTTTGTGACAGAATCAACCCTGCAGTTTTGTTTGATTTTACGATGGTGAATTGTGTATGATTCTTTACAATGAAATATAGGTGTTAAGTATTTAGCCAATGATGTACCTCTAATACCAAACTAATAATTGGGCCTCAGATCGGTTGATATGTACCTTGTCGTTCACATCATCATTCAAATCACCTCCTATTGGAATGTGTTGACACTTCGAAGTGTTTGTTTGGGAAAAGCGCCTGGATTTATATTTCGCTCACTGAAAGATGGCTTTGGGAGGATCCACGTACTTGAAGAGTGCTACCATGCTGGAGCAATTACTGGAGGAGATCAATTTCCAAAGGACCAAGGAGATGCGCCAGTTGATGAAAGATGGTAAGTTTTTGTTCCCAAGATAAAGTCGATCTGTAGTCTTTTTTATATATTATTGCTTCCTGTTGTATATATAGTACCTAAGTGTTATTGTAGCATAGATAAATTCAAAGTAAAAGGTGGGTTTCCTTCAGTACAGGTTTAACTTCATAAATGTTATAATAAGTTATTAAATTTATTTGTTTATACTGCTTTGTTTAAATTTGGCGGTTTTAACACCCAGCTAAAAATGCTGGTTATCCATTTTTTACTGTTGTTCAAGTTACTAGGAAAGGGTTTTGATGGGAATACAGATTTTATCAATGTGATGACTACTGCGGTTCACAAAGTTTAAAAAGTATTCTTTAAAGTCAGTGCTACACTGCAGTGAGAAATACAAGGAACTTTTCTATGCTCATATTAATTATTCACTGAAGTCATTCAATTGAAATGATTAAATATTGATTCTGAAGATTATTGTCCATATTTTCACTCAACTGCTGCTGTTTTTCTGTTGTAATAAAAACTATACAGAATGCTGTCTGGCCCACAACACACAAAATACAAATCATAGTCGTTAATGATCTTGACTGCTGAGCCAGGGTTTTTGGGTTTGATTCCCATCCAGGACAAATAATTGTGTAATAAGCACAATCATTTTTTCTGTATCTGCTTGTAATTTATCTATAATATACATATATTTAGTAATATATAAGTATGGTTATCAGCAGTCTGGTTACCATAGTACAGGTTGTGTCTAGTGTGGGGTCAGACGGCCCTTTCATACAGAAATATAGTACTGTTACTAAGGGATAATGTTCCTTAAATAAATTGTCAAAACTTACATTCAGTTGAGCCGTTGACAAAAGCTATTATAAATGTGTGTGTTGATATTATAAATGAATACTCTGAAAGAGTATACATTGTTATATTGCAGGTTAAAAGTAAAACTTTGGTACCTAAACAAAAGTTTTTTATCTATTTAAAATCAAATGAAATGTGTTTATTTGAGCTACATGCTAAGACATACATACACTTGATATAATAAACTATGCATGCCTATCTGCCTTCTTTATGAGCTTCTCTGTGAGCAGAACTCCTTTGCCCATATAGTATTTAGAACATAATTTCAGGCTATAAATTAAACTGATTAATTATCAAAATTTTATATGTACCTACTTAAAAATGGACATGAAATTTTATTATTTGGCACCGATTCAAAATAAGTTTGTATAAAATTTGATAGTTTATGTAAATAAGCCCAAAACTTAAAACTTAAGGTTTATCTATTTTTTGCTTTTTAGTTCTTTTCATCGGTTTATTTTTGTTAAAAAGATTTTTTTTTTTTCATCATCAGCTCAGCTACATGATGTGATGGTTTCTAAATGCAAATACCTGATAAAGTATGAAAAGTAAACAGAAACACTATTCATTCCTACAATTTTCGAGGATTTCTCACAATTTTATCAGGATCCCATCATCAGATCCTGACTTCCTTGACAAGGGTGGTCCCATGTCAAGGAAGTGGTATACCCCCTTGAGGTATACCCTATCTAACAAAAAAGAATAATCAAAATTGGTTCATAAATAACGGAGTGAGGGCTGAACATACATAAAAATATATATCTTCTGATATATAAAATTCTCTTGTCAAGGTGTTTGTAATGAAACTCTTCTGAAACGGCTTTACCGATTCTCATGAAATTTTGTGTGCATATTGGGTAGGTATGAGAATAGGACAACATCTATTTTTCATACCCCTAAATGTTAAGGGTAGTCCACCCCTAATTTTTTAGACCCCATCCCCACAATAAGTTAGTTAGTGTAGTAGACTACAGCAATAGAAAGTCCAGTAATTCATGATAATTAAAAAAATTAATTACTTTAAAATAAGAATTTAGTAATTAACAAAATAATTAATTTTAATGTATAAAAGTGTGAGGTGCTTGACACCAAATGTTACAAAATATTTCATTGTTAACTATTCATAAAAGTAGTTATTACAAAAATGTACTTTCATATAGTCTAAAATTTCATACATGTTGCTTTAACAAATGATGTTACATCAACAATTATCATATCAACGTAACTATGACAAATGGTAGTCCATCTTCAATGCATACAGTTTTCAGTTTTCTGTTACCATTGACACTTAATAATAAAAAGTACTTATACAAAAAGTCGTAGTACTAGTACTCTTTGTAGATCAACTCCCGTTTCTAGGTTCTATCAGTAACAGTGTACGCGTCAATTGACATGGACCTAGTATGGATCCTTGAGAAGATCTTATTCTGAAATTTATTGTAGGAATAAAACACAAATTCTATTTTAGCATGTACAAAGCAATGCCCTTCCCAAATACACGCTTTCTAGGGGTCATTCAACTGCGCCCCAAAATAATGTTTACGCCATTTGTAACAGGGAAAGCCCATGACTCATATTTGAGCTAACTAAATTACTTGTTTATCATTTGGTGCGTGTCAAGCGTTATCGAGGGTTCACTTCGTAGACTAACGCAGGGAACTGTCATTACCATTAGAAATATAAAGTAATTTTCTGTTTGTTTGATACTTCCTCACTTAAACTCTGAACCAATCGTAATCTGTAATGGCAAAAATGCTGCTTCTTTTATAACTGTGCTATATGTTCTGATACCCGCCGTTTCGATCCCTGAACTCAGTCCACCCATGATCACTACCATCAGTGGCGTAACTATACCATCTGAGGCCCGTGGTTAATTCATTAATACATTTTGTAATTAGTGCCTCCTGTGCTCAGGGCCCGTGGCATTTTCCCCGCTCTGTGATCCTATTGTTACTCCTCTGACGAGCATGCATCCTTTTTGCACCTCCTGTAATTTACTCGTGATTAAATTAATTACGGGTATCATGGCATGTACCTTTGTACGTTCCCTGGGTCTCTTTGAGTGTCATACATGTATATATTCGGAATTCCTCCTCAAAGTTCTACTTGGTATAATATACAGAAGGTTCTTCTCGCATTGTTTCCAGCCTTTAAAAGTGCAACGTCGACGAAAATAGAGCATAGAAAACTACTAAATTTAAACCCAGTACCGATATTAGAGTATTCCGAATTTGTCTTGTGGTTTGGTAAATATTTAATAAGGTTGACTAGAAGAAAATGCCTATGGCATTAAGTCCGCGCCTCTTCCAATTTGAAGGTTGAATCGGCGCGTGAAAATTTGCTATTAACCTCCATAAATATTTTTCATATTACCTGTTTTTTAGGGTTGCGTTCTTCTAATGAAAAAAAGGTAAGTACCCTTCTAGGATCAATGTGTTGTCCGGCTGCCTATCTGTCTGTCTGTTAAGACTCTTTTCCTCAGGAACGTGTGTAGGTCAATCAAATTCGCAGGTAAACCCATTGACCTAGAATGTATAGGAGTGTATTTTTAGAACGCGAGAGTTAAGTTTGGCACTCTGAAAAAACGGTTCCCGAGATGGACGAATTATCTACATACAAGTTTGTAAGGAACCCTCGGTGCGCTAGTCAGACTCGCACTTATCCGATTTTTTATAAAAAGTGCTAAAACATGCTGGTATAAATATTCAAGAATAATCGTAAAAATCTTGAGAATAGAAGTAATGAACTTACAAAACTTTACAATACAATAAAGTGAGCATTCACATCCTCACTTAATTGCAAACCTATCATGAATGCTGATAGTCTTTGTACACTAAAATAGGTTTTATTTGCTAATTCTGAATTACCTGCACATGGCTCATTGCTTAGTTTATTGGACGAACACAAAACTAGGTTATAACGCTAACATTGTATTTAGAACCCACGCTTTGCAAGTAATCGATGTCAGATGGCATCCGCGGCCTCATAAATGATAGTGTTTAGGTTTTGTAAAACATTACCCAAAGATAGTAGTCGAGTACGTGTTCGCTCTAAAAAATCGGCCAAAAAAAGAAAGAAACATAGGGCCTGTTTGAGAATGTGCCAGAATAGAATAAAAACCTGGTCATTCAGTCAGTCTTACTGGCCTGTTGGCCTAGTGGTTTGTGGCCCTGACTGCCGAGCCGGAGGTCGTGGGTTCGATTCCCACCCAGGACAAATAATTGTGTGATGCGCATGATGCTTTGTTTTGTGTCTGGGTGTAATTTATCTATAATATATATGTATTTAGAAATATATAAGTATGTTTATCAGCGGTCTGTTTAACATAGTACAGACACTGCCTAGTTTCGGATCAGACGGTTGTGTGTGAGGTGTCTCAAGTTTTTATTATTGTTATTCCCGAAACACGTGAGTGAAACTGTGTAATTCTTTAACTAGCTGTTAGTTTCACCTGCGTTTATGGCCCTAGCTTAAAACCTTCCTTAATTAATATTCTATACAGTACAAAAATAATTATTCAAATCTCACTGATAGTTCCAAAGATTAGTGCGTTTAAACAAACATTCAAACAAAAAACTTTATTACATTTGTATAACTATAGATTAATATGTGCCAAAACGACGTATAAAAACACCAAAGCGCTTTTTCGGTAGCTGTTTGTCTAAAAGTTATAAATAAAAATGAAAAATCTAAACTATAGACTATGTAAGATCAGTGCAATATAATATACAAGCTGTACTTACATACACCAAAACGATAAAAGCCTACGGCTCAAGGTCCTGAAAGCTGCGTTCACGAAAGCCTGTCTTGTAGCAGCTACAGGGCGGCGCGGTGAGACCGGGACAGAGGCGGTCGATCGCCCCAAGGGGACCATATTATCTGTAATAAGCTCCCGTGCTTATAGGATGTCAGGCAAAATCTTTGTGTGTACCTAACAATGTATTCGTTTTACTGACTCACTTTACCGATCTATCTTTGTCTTTACGTGAAGATATACATTATTGAAATAGGTATCATTATTGGGCCCGAATAGAGTAAGACCATGTCCATCACTTTGAAAGACTTCAAAGACTGTGAACCCCCGCATCCCTTCGTATCTCTCTTACATCTTCTGGTAGTCAAAGGAATAGAAAGAAGAACAGTAATATTTAATAGATCTAGCTGTTTCCTAAAAAGGTTTTATAGCCATACCATTTTATGTTTATAGAAAGAACTGGTCGTCTCCCGTAGTTTCACTCGCGTCTAATGTTTACTGCTTCGCTCTAATTATCGTAGCGTGATGTTAAAAAATATATTACGTACCTCAAGAATTGAAACAAAAAAGATTATTTCAAATCCGACTGGTAATTCCAGTTTAACAAAAAAAAAAAAAAACTAGCTTTATTATAAGAGTATTCAATATATGACAGGGAAAAAGCTCCTTCGTATTTTAAATACAATTCAAGACATTTTTTTTCAAAGTTTAATTACATTTAATTATAATTTATATGTGCCGTTTTGTTCGATAACTTGTTGCCATCTTGTAAGTACTGACATAATCCCGTTGCTGTAGAAATCTTGGGAAATTCGATAAAAAAAGTGCGACAAGTAGTTTTGATAGTCCTTTCTTGATGTTAAGCTAACACTACGTATATATTCCGAATATCGCCCCATATTCATCCTACCCTTCCTCTCCAAAGCTCTTGAACGCCTGGTTTACAACTAACTTAACCTTTTCCTTTCTAAAAACATCCTCTTAAATCCTCTTCAATCTGGTTTTCGTCCCGGTCATAGTACCAGAACAGCATTGGCTCATGTTACGGATGATATAAGGAATGGAAAATGTCAAATTGACGGTTTTAGCTTTACTTGATTTCGGTAATGCCTTCAACACCGTTGATTTCGATCTCTTGCTCGGGACAATGTCCTCTCTTAACATATCTCCAACGGTGATTGACTGGTTTCGTAACTACCTGTTTGGTCGACGACAGAGCATCCGCATTGAAGACACCTTCTCTGCATGGTGCACTACATCTGCTGGCGTACCACAGGGTGGCGTTCTATCACATTTGCTCTTCTCAGTTTTTACTAACTCAATCTCGAATAAACCTTCTTCTTATCACCTTTATGCAGATGATTTGCAGATTTATACACAAGCTTGTCCAGAAGAATTATCAACAGCTATAGGTGCTATAAACATAGATTTAGAACAGATCTGTGTTTGGAGCAAGCAGCATGGCTTAAAGATGAATCCTGCAAAAACGCAAGTTATTGTTATTGGTAGTTCCAGGATGAGATCGAAAGTAGATTGGTCAAGTCAAGTCAAAGTTCCCATCCAAGATAAAGTAAAGAACCTTTGAATATTGACAAAGATCTATCCTGGTGTCCACAATTGCAAGAAGTCAATAGGAAACTTTTTGCATCTGCAGGGTCCCTTAGAAGACTGCGTAACTAAACTAACTACTAACTCCGGTTGCCACTAAAATTGCACTGTCAGAATCACTCCTTCTTCCTATCCTTGATTATGCAGATGCCAGCTATCCAGATCTCATTGAGGACCAACTTGATAAACTTGAGCGACTTCAAAATTTCTGCATCAGGTTCATTTTTGGACTACGCAAATATGACCATGTCTCTGAATATCGGATTAAGCTCAAGTGGTTACCTATACGCCTTCGCCGGAATACTCATATCCTTTCACTACTGTACAATACTCTGTTCAATCCCAGCACTCCTCCCTATCTCAAACAACGTTTTGAATTTTTGCACAACACGCATTCAAGGTTCCTGAGGTCGTCTGAGAATCTTAGTCTAAAAATGCCGATACACACCACGAAATTTATGGACAAATCTTTTACAGTTAAGGCTGTCCGTCTATGGAATGAATAGCCACTGGCCATCAGACGTGCACAAGCGCTGACAAATTTTAAAAAACTAGTGAAAGAACACTATTTGTCCTCATGAATGGTGACATACTGGGTGCTATTATGTATCTCCATAGGTATTAATTATGTATTGTTTATGTATGTGTATGTATGTATGTATATATATATATATATATGTATATGTGTATATATGAGTTTATGTAAGTATGTGTATTTGTGTACCTATGTCTATACACCTACCATCCTAATATTTATTTGCAATATTTATGCTAAGTATCTCGAAATAGCCCTTATATATAATTATTTTCTTCCTCCATAGGCTTCTTAAATATATTGTACACTGCAGCCCCTCTTTTCACCTATGTTTTCTCTATCCATGAAATGGTTGCCTGGAAGAGATTGCAAATTGTGATAAGGTCGCCAATTGTACATAACATTAGCTAGTAAGTAGATATAAGTAAAACATTGTAACCTATTTGTTTGTGTACAATACTCTTTGTACATCTATCTATCTATATATTATATATTTATTACTAGCAACCCGCTCCGGCTTCGCACGGGCACAAATTATACACCTAAACCTTCCTCATGAATCACTCTGCCTATTAGTGAAAACTGCATGAAAATCCGTTCAGTAGTTTTTCAGTTTATCGCGAACAGACAGACAGACAGAGCGGGGGCCTTTGTTTTATAATATGTAAAGCTGACATCTATAACGAATATTTTTCTGTTCTATGTTTTATAACAGCTTTCTACAGCTCTCTAATTAACATAGCTTATATGTAGGTAATAAATAATAATTAGCAAAGACGTCAATAATGCAGTACTAAAACAGAAACATAAAACCAAAGAAATTAAGTGGCGCGCTAACGTCAGAATGACTTCCCGCTTCGTCTTTTTCATGGAGATAATACATTTTACTATTAAAAGTAATAAATAGTTGATATAAGGGAACGTACCCATACTACGTGACCCGTTCTGGGGGGGAGGGGGTCTTCAAAATACCACACTTGATTACAGGGGAGGAGGAGGGGGGGGGGGGCTTAGGTTTTCGTCACGTAGTCAATATCTTCTAGGGAAATCTCGTGCTTTTTCGAGCTATATTCAAATACGGCGCGCAGTGTTTAGCGCTTTTTAAACTCACAGGTGACAACAAGTAATAATATATTACGGGTGGTCACCGAGGGGGGGAGGGGTATAAAAAAATGTAAAAATGGGTCACGTAGTATGCTGTACATTCCCTAACATATAATGAGCAGTTTGATTTCCATATCTTGTTATTCTATATACTTGATCATCATATATACTTCTCATCATCTCATCTCTTATTATTTATAATTTGTACCAATACAAATTATCTATACTAATATTATAAAGAGACCAATGGGAGCGGAGTATCAATGAAAAATGTGGCAAAAACGGGGAAAATTTACAAACGCAGACGAAGTTGCGCCGGTCAGCTAGTGTATAATAAAGCTGATACGTTTGCGTTTTTTTCACTTCTGACGTACAGTCTACTACTAACAGTTGATTCAAGCACCATTAATTATAGTTTTTGATTACATGATGTTTAGGCAATTTTTGAAAAGTACAGATGGACCGCGATATTTTAATATCTTTAGGAAGCCTGTTATAAAACTGCGCGCCTTCGTACATAAGATTCTTTTTACCATTTTACATTCGTTCCATTCCTTAGTTGAGTATTTTCAACGTCTCTTTTCTTGGTCAAATATATTTGTAAATGTATATTTTTTTTTGTATTTTACGTAAACAGTTATAGTATATACATTGTCAGTAGGCGTTCGATAATCAAAGTGAAAAAGGACCTTTATTAGCTTATTTTGTGCTCTTTGTAGCAAATTTAAGTTAGTTTTACCGGCTGTGCCCCAAATCTCTCTATTAGGTAATCACTAATCAATATGGGTCTTCACAAGAGAGTTACATATATAGTAGGCGGACTTTACGCGGCAGACATCGTGAGATGCCTCTTGTAATTCCTGTAAGAGATGATAGTTTGGATTTCAGTTTTTCTATGTGACTTTGCCATGTAAGGTTACTGTCAATAGTTAGGCAAAGATATTTTTCGTTTTCTGTTCGATTGATATTTTGGTTGTTTATTTTAAGGGGAGGGTAGTCTGATATTTGCTTATTTTTACCCTGAAATAGCATGTAGTTTGTTTTTGAAAGGTTTAAAGTTAACAGGTTATACTGAAACCATTTGTTGAGTAAATTAAGATCGTTTTGGGCGTTAGATATGACCGTATCTATTGAGTCACCAAAGTCAAATAGACTAGTATCATCAGCATATAACGTAACGTCCTTAAGACTCAGATTGTGTATGTTATTGCTGTATATCTAGATACGCGGCAGTGTGTCTAGCCAAGTTCAAGAAAAATTAACTGGCGACACAGCAGCCGTAAGTTATATTACACGAACCATTTGGAGCCACTTTTGACCGCTTAATAATTCATAATTTGTTAAAACTCTCTAGATTAACTAGAATCCCAAATTTCATAAATGCAGCTTAAACACTGAGATATTATCGTTTAAAAATAAGCATTTTTATCACTGACCGACTGACATATAGATCAAAAACCAAACCCATTTCCCGATGACCTAGAAAGTTGAAATTTGGCGTCTAGCTGGGTAATTGTGTGTATTCAAAGGAAAAAATCAGAAAACAGTGAATTTTTACTTGTTTAGCTTTTAACAGACACTTTGAAAATATAAAGAATCACTACCAAAAATTTAGGTTACATAGGGAAGGATTTATCACTGAATGAGCAATGCGCTCTATCTAATATTTCTAATGTTCAAGAAAATGTACAAAATAGCACAAAGAAGAAAACTTTTGAATGATGAATAATAATAATTAAAAGTAACGATATCTTATCAAAAACATAAATGTGAAAATGAGAGCCAAGTTGAATATTAAGAATATACGTGGTTATTGACTACGTCGACAAAAGAATTGAGATCTAATTGATTGCCAAGTTCTGTAGATAATCCTGAAAATTTAAAACTCCAGATTTATCATGTTCTTGTCTTTCTTCTGCGTTTTAAGAGTACGGTTAAGTGATGCCGTATAAAATAATAGTTTTGCATCTCATATTACGCTCGTTTATCTCATTTAATATTTCTTCTTGCAAATGTGATGTAGAAGAGGATGACTTCGGTGTATTTGACATTATTTGTTGCAAGCTAGTTTCTAATAATGTGACTTTATTTTCATATTATGTGTGATATTATCCAAATTTTTGATACTTGTTATTTCCAATTTAAGGTTATTCTGTTCTTCAGCTACGATGGTATTTTTATATAATTTATTTGTTCTTCGACCGCTTAGATGCTATCGCATAATTTGTTAAAGTTTTCAACCTGTTTATTTTTATAAGATATAAGATACATGTCATCATTTCACTCGTTTGATTCTGCAGATCGTTCGTCTGTTTTCTCACATATGCAAATTCAAGCTTCATATCTGTAAATTCCAGCTTCATTGCACAAACTGCCGTTTATTGCGAAAAGTAATTTGTGTTGCGTCAGTTGGATCAGCCATTACATCCTTTTTGGTTTATTCTGGATATGATATACGTATACTGTATACTACGTCCAATGCCGCTTCCAGGTGGCGATCGTTGTGTCATATTGATCTGTGTTTTACTTACTGGATATTACTGATTCTCTTGGATATCGGTGCGTGAGCAGGCCGAATTAATAAGATAATTAATAATAGCAGCGCCTCGCGGTATCACCCGCGTAAGTCCCGATCCCGTCTGAATGTCGGGATAAAAAGTAGCATATGCGTTAATCCAAGTCTCAAGCTATCTACATACCAAGTTTCATCGCAATCGGTCTAGTAGTTTTTGTGTGAAAACATTACAAACATACATACAAAAACACAAATGTTTTCTCTTTATAATATTAGTTTAGATATGCCCACGTTAGTGCTAAGTAAAAAAGCTAACCCAAACTGATCTGGATTCTAATACCAAGTCCTTAGTGATCGCTTCTTAGTGGGACTCTTTACAGTTTATATGTATATACAATCGAAGTCGTCATTTCTCCGCTATAATATAATAGATCGCTATAATATGATAAGAAAGATCATCTGTATCATCAAGCAGAACAAAGACAATGGACATTAGGAAATCATACTTCAATTTATGAAAAAACCATTTAATTACATTACAACAGCGTTGGTACAAACAGTTGCACGTTCTAGCGTGCATAATTATGTATATATTATTTTCTTCGTAAATAGGGAACACTTTAAGAACTCGGAATGTGGCTTCCATCTATTTGAACTCCCGAATGGTCTCAGCAATAAACTCCGAAGTGACCTCAACAATATTATTAAATTAGTCTGCAAATACATCGTCTTACTTCTTTGTTACATAACTCGTGAAATATATTAAATCTTTACTATACAATATTTCCACGAATCTCTAATCAGTTTTTTTTTCTATATAAACACATGAACAGAGAAATACATCTAAGTTTTTCAATGTGGCATTTCCTTTACACGTTACAGAACGAGAACATACAAATTGTATATATAAGCATCATTAATTCTAAACATTTAAAAAAATATGCGTCATTTAGGCAGTTCCTTACATGTAATCTATGTTAAGGCAAAGTGCATCCAGAAACCAAATGTACAACTGACAATAAAGTTAACTTTGCTTTGCACCGGTCGCTTTTTCGGCTTAATACATTGATTCGTACACCCTTTGTAGTAATTCGACTAGGGGCTTGAGGGTTCAATGCCAGCTGTATGCATTTGTGTGTCTGGGATACATCACCTACTGCTACACAATTGTTATCTATCATATTGCACACGAATATTGGCATACGAAGTATAGAGCGTAGAAAGTTATATCGTCATGTATGTATTTATATAAAATTATAGTGTTCCAGGAATGATTAGAGTAGTTTCTCTATTTATTTTTAAATATAAACTTTCAATTAGAGAATCGTTGTTGAGCAGAAAGGACTGAACATAAAATTAAAATTATGAACATAGTAGACGTGACGTATTTCTAGTTCTTAAGTAGGTTGTGGTTAGTCCTTTTTGCTAAACTACGTTTAAATATACAGTGATTGTTTGCGTATATTAAATAGTGTATTATTCCATCATAAATATTTATATTCCTATACATGTATCTGCCATTCAGATAAAAACGTTGATGTCATAAAATCTGTAGAATGCTCAGACGTTTGTAATGTATTTTCTCATTAAGTTATTTTGTAACACGATTAAACAATATTTGAATCAACATTCAATACATATTATGCTACATTAAGATTTTCGTAACATTTGAAGGCACTTTGCAATTTACACGAGTGGACATTTCATTTGGTTGTTGAACAGACTCGCTACATGTATTTCAAATATGTCATAAAATGTGTAATACAGACTAAATACAATATTTATAGTTTCATTTGTACAACGTAATATAAAATGTCTTATAACTTTGCAGAGTCTGGGTTCGTAGTCCTACAAGGAACGACTTATTGGACAGATCTGTTTGTGCGGCACTTTCTGTTTCAAGAGGAACACTCAATAGATTGCGACGACTTGTTGTTTTTTGTCAGAAAGCGACACGTGAAGGGTTCCTCACGTTATCTGCCGAAGTATGAGGTAAGTCTCAGCTCAGTACACACTAAATACAACTTGAATAACCGATTGTGATGATTACCGATACAGGCATATCATCTACTTTCGAGCCCGGAGATCTTCGATGACTTCTGGTGCGTTTTGACTATTGCATTACGTAACGATGCACGATTGACATTAAATAAAACTAAATGTTCAATGATTGTGTTCGCCCACGTTGTTTGTAGCTAGTGAACACTGATTGCGGCAGTTGTTTCTTTAAATAGATAAAGTGAGCTCAAGTATATATAAGTGATTCTGGTCACGACTTTTTCAGGATATTAGAATAGTTTTATTGAATGCTAACCGATAAGATAACTCATTTTAATATAATATAAATAAATTGAATGCGTTTGGTTAAAGATTGAGACTTGATAGTTGTCTTTATTAATAGTTTCTCAAATGTCTTTTTTAATTTAAAAAAAAATTATTATTTAATTTAAAATAGATTAATTATTACTTGAAAAAACTAGTTTGCTTTGAAAATTCTGAATTCAATGCATACAGATATTGAGTTACTATGTGTTTGTCTATTTGTCCAAATTCTGAATTAGTTTGTGCCAATACTCGGTTCTATAAATGTAGAGTAACCCCGTTTTTTATTTATTGAATATAATCTGTATTTATATGACTCGTGGAATGTAAGAAGAAACTTGTATTTTGGTTGCTTATATTTTTTAATGTTGTTCCATTTCAAACGAAGCACTATTTTTGTTTCACTTGTTTCTGCAATTGACCATCGGTAGTTTAGAAAAACATATTATGCAATAAAAACAGTTAAGTATGTACTTTATTTTAAACAATATAAAAATATTATTTGTTATGTATGTACACAACGTAGAACCAGGCAGTCACCTTCCCGCTACCCCCCACCAATAACCACACAACTGTCTAGTACGCGTACACTCATTCTCATCTTGCGACATACAACAATCACAGTATATTGTTTCTATAATAAATACTTAATGTGACTTTTATAAAATTTGATTGGAGATTGTTCAATAACCACTTACGAACTATACAAAATACAAAAAACAAAAATTCTATCAACAGTCGACTGTACATAATTCATCGATTATTGTTTTTTGTCCAATTAATAAAAACTTACAATTATATTCAACAATAAAAGCATACGAGGTTGTCACTATCTACAGAACAGTCTATTACAGATTGTGACGAAATAAAAATAATATGCTCACTTTGCGAATTATCACATTTCACACGCAGCAGTCGCTCAATGTTATTATGCGATCGTTAAGCACAGCCAAACACTGCGTCCCCTTGACGGTGACGCCACGGATCGACCACTGACGCCGCACTGTTCACAGACCGACGTCGAGGTGTTCCGCAAGGACTCCAAGAAGCTACCCATCGGAGACCCGGAGATCGACTGGGAGGAGACCGTTTACCTCAATCTGATCGTGCATCAGTTCGACTACACGCTAACGCTGGCCATCTGCACGCGGACCAGTCCCAAGGAGCTGCAGGTCCTCAAGCGGCACTCGCAAAAGGTGAGCGTCATACGCGTTCGGGCGGCGGCAGCGTCGCGCGAGCGCGTCACTAGCTGAGGCGGCTGAACAGCTTGGTGCGGGGCCACGGCAGCGGCCAGTCGTAGCGCCGCGGCACCGGCCCGCGCACGTTGCGCTCCAGGTACGTGAAGAGCCAGTACCACCACTCGCGCTGGATCATGTAGTGGTTGTAGCCGTTGCCTGCGCGGTGCGGCGTCACCAGCAGGGAGTGGTACGTCCAGTACAGCCGCGTCGTCACGTAGTACGCGATCACCACGTCCACCGTGTAGTGCCCGTGCGACAGCAGCACGAACGACACGCCCAGCAGCGCCGAGCCCCACAGCGCCCAGTGCATCGGCCACAGTTTCTTCGGCGAGTACTCCGCCACTATCAGGTAACTCAGCACTAGAACCATCGTGTGGCCGGAGTATATAAAGTCTCCACAGTAAGTGTGCTTGCCGTTTATCGACAAACCGAATCCGGATATTAGGTAAAACGTTCGCTTGAGAACTAGAAGGGGTGAAGTTGTGTTACTCTTCGGACTACAGTAGTACGTTTTGCTTGAAACCGGAAGGACGGTCACGAACATGGTGATCGACCGGTACAAATACAGTAGGCCGATTATGACGAATAGTCGTCGCGCGACGATGAAGCGATGCTTGTGGAAGACGACTACTAGCATTGCGACGGTCGTCGATATCATGATCATGTACTCGGACACGGCCAGTCCCCAATCCTGTGCCTCCACATTATCTAATACTATGTCGTTAAGTGGCGGTGTTGTATTTCTGTCCGGTAGTCGTTCGTGAACTAACGACAGCGACATCATGTTTATACAGACACATATAAATAAGAAGAAAAATGATAATATCGTTTTCCATATTTCTTTGGGATATCTTTCTTCCCTCACGGCACCTGGAGGGATTTCAACGATGAACTCCCCGGCGTGCATACGTTGCGGTGAGTGGTCCTGGTCGGGGTCCGACTCATCGGTAGTCGGCTGCGGTGCGTCCGCCTTAGCGGTGCGCGCTAGCAGCGGTTGGCGCTGCATTAACTCCGCCTGGCTGGGCATGGCGCCGTTCTGTTGGCGATCGTTTTGTTTGCGCGATGAGTTGTTGTTTAGGTCATTACGCTTGAGTCGAGCTTCGAAGTTGATACCTTTGATTTCGTCGTGAGCAGTATGTGTCGCTATATCCACATCACAGAGCGGTGTCGCAGGCGGCGAGGTAGCCGGCTCCGAAGGCTCAGACGCGCAAGGCACCAATGCTAGCTGCTTGGATGGCAGCTCATTGGCAAGGTAAACACGCACCGACTCGACCAAGGGCTCAGCGAAGTTGATCTGCTTTGGCGGCGAAGACTCCTTATCTGGAGAGCGCACCGAAATCGTCATCCAATCACCATTCGTCTGGAACGAACCTGAAATTGAGAGAAGTAGCATGTTAATTGATGTAACGTAACTTGTAACATATTATGATATTTTTTTAACGTTCATTTGTTAAATGATTCAATTTTATCGCTATAAAATTCCGAGTATCAATAGCGTGCTCTTACAAATATAATGATTAATTTCTTCATCAAAAGCAAAATTCCATTCCCTATCGAGATACATAGTAACAACATGTAAGTGTACTACTACCAAATTCGTAAATATATTTGTTATTACCTAAATGAAACATTACATTACAACCTAAATTGATAGGTTGGTATGTAAATTTACTGACTTGGACGTATTTTGAAATGAAGTCTCTTGATAGTTTGAAAGTTTTTCCCGATCCCTTGAAAAATACTCAATCGAAGTCGACTGTATTTATTGTATTGTATTGACTGTATTTATACAGTCGACTTCGATTGAGTATTTTTCAAGGGATCGGGAAAAACTTTCAAACTGTCAAGAGACTCAAACTAACGAGTGTCAAATTATCGAGAGTCGACTGTACCAATATTGCTAAACTTAATGGGCTATGTATGTAGCTGGAGTGTTCGTTAATATCATCCGTCGTTTTTAATTGAAATACAACCATTGCGTGAAATTGTAGGTTAGAAAATCATTTATGTTGAAAATTTTTCATTTGGGATTGACATAGTGATATGTATTTATGTCTCCTAAAGATTGATATTGTAAAAAAATATTTCTGATGCCAAATTTTTACGCTACCAAACCCAGTTAAATATATAACAAGATAAATATTAAGTTTATGTTTACATTGTTATGGGCGGCAGCGCGCCTTTATGTTGGAGACTATGTTTGTTAAATATTATAATTAATCTTGTTTAAACTGTGATGATTGCACGATTTTGTTGTATAAATATGATGCATTCTAGAATATTCATATATTATAAACAAGTAACAATGGCAGCGGAGGCACGGTTCAAAGACCGAGGGATATCATTGCTCGGCATGGCATGGAGGCGAGCGGCGGCGGCGAGCCGGCACCGGCACACTTCACCCCCCCCCCCCCCCCCTTTCGAGTTATTGTCAGATGACAGTAATTAGCTTAGTCGCCTGTTTGTTGTGTACTGAGGCCGCGCCAGAGGAGCGTTACGCCCCTCACGCTACAAAAACATTGCAATTTATACAACTGCGAGACAATTATAGATCGTCTCCGACGACAGATTTCTCTTTCGCTTCACGTTCTGCGAGTTGTTTTCGTTGCGCGTAAAACTCATCTTTAGCGTATAATTTCGCACCTTATTTTGACTTACCCGATCAATGTAAGAGCGGTTCATTCAGCGGCAATGTATGGACTCATAGATACGATGCCCCGGTTCATAAACACACGAAGTAGAAAGCCGGAAATCCAGGCTTGCATCCAGTCAAGTCACAGGCACGTAAACGAGGTCGAAATGGAAAACAATATGCGTACACATCAATGCATGGCTAACGGAATTACACTCGCACGGGGACGCTCGTTTTGTAGTTTCTATTGACGAGCTTCAGTTCACATCGATATTCACTACACTTTACGATAACCTAAAGTGCGATAACACAAAAATATTTTATTCACTATTGATAATGTCGCTGCGAGCAAGCGTCCAGAGTGGCGACCGCGTACTAGAAAAAGTAGGACTGGTTGGCTTCGGTCCGACGGAGATCGGGCATCTTCGGCAACGTTCGTGCACGCTCGGTTCAATGGAAGTAATTACGCGCTCGGTGACGTCACAGCGAGACGTTCAAGGCGCTCGGTGCGGCTGCACTCAACTCAGTACGATATGCGCGGAACGACCTGACGCCGACGCGACGGGCCGCGGGCACCCGTCCTGGGGGCTCTCGGGCCGTGAATGAAACATTTACGAGCTTATTTATAAAAACAGTCCTCGTGCATATATATGAAGGGATTTTATAATTCAAAAGGTAACGAGTACGCTTTCCAAGATCAGCTACATCTTAGCCATCGAGCACTAACCTTTTTGGCACAGATTCAAGTCACAGAATTTGTAATAGAATATTTTAGGACAGATCAATGTATGGCCGTCTTGATAGCTTATATTCAGCCACAAAACCGTTGTCTGTTATATTAAAGGATATCTGCCTATTTGTGTTTATGTTTAAAATGTTTGTTTTAGGAATAAAAGTTGCAATAAGAATCAATAGGTCATTTTCGTCGATTATGGTAGATATAATATACAACTTTTCTGTTGATATGGGCAGGCCGGTTCTTGTGTAAGTTCATGGCTGTATACCAGAGGCGTGAATTTCTATTAACGAGTTTAGTATGGAATGCTCAAGGCATCTGTGAGGCGTGGGTTTATGTACTTTGGTAGTTCTCTATGTTCAGTTAGTTATGCTTTTTTCCGAGATCCGAGAAGTGTTATTATCATTGCACAGCCCTAGTGAGCGATTTTTAATGTCAATTGCCAACTAGTAAATTATGACTGACGTCTCAGCGTGCTCAATTTATCCATTAAGTAGCCTAACATTATACAATCTGTTAATCAGGCGCTCCCAGCACGTGGTCTCAGAGTAATACAAAATATAATGTAGGTAATCTTAGTGTTATTTAGCTTATAGTAGTACTCATAAAAATACCTTGACGGTACATAATTGAGTGTTGGAAGGAAATATTAATGTTTAAGTATATTTATTTATTTTCTTGATCACGACCAGCCATCAAGTGCCAACTACTCAAAATAATATATACTTCCAAAGGTTTTCTAGCAGAGATTCCTATTAGGACAAGACTAATAAGTTTAAGGTTATTTGTAAAATAAAATTGTTTGATTCTCCCACGTGAGGTTGTAGCATGGGAAGAAAAATATTTATGGGGTATTGGAGATATTGGTAAAAGTGATTAATGCTAATGTCAAAACTAATTAGGTCCTATTTATAATATTGCCTGTTCATGAATATCAATTCGGATGAGACTGCATTTTTATAGCTATCCTTTTTTGGAATGTTCTCTTCAATTCATACAACATATTAAACATGGGAACGCTTTTTCGATCTATTTGTATGAATAAGATGTCGTAATATTCGTTGTATTTTTATAATACATATTCATCTTAAATATATCTAAGTTCGGTTTATCGGTCAGTGATCAGTGATCAGACTCGACCGTCTTCAACACGTATAAAGCTAGGTGTCGTGGGAATACTTTGACTTCTGCACTTTGACATTGCTCGGATTTACTGTTGCTTAGTTAATATTTATATCATTTAAGAGCCACATTGTTTTATAAATTGTGTGGTAACAGACATCCTATCACGTATCTACCAACTAAAATGGAGATAGACTGGACATTTGCTCCATTGTAAGTATGAAAAGTGGAGTAAACAGGTGACTGTCTAGTACCGAAGAGACAGGCGCAGGAGCTGAGGTCGCAAAGAAAAAGATGGGAGGACGAGCTAAAAAATGACTTTAGGCCTCCTTTGGCTAAGAGTAGCGACTGGCAGAAAGCATTGGAGGAGGCCTATGGGCCACCAAAGAGACATAGTGTGAATAGTTAACTAAGTAATATTTAAAGTCAAAAATCAAAAAATGTATGAAAGTTCGGAATAAAAGGCTATATTATTATTATTTTCTTGTTGCAAAAAGAAAGAGGAAATCATCATTCACGAACATTCTTGCCAAAAGGATCACTGCGCAACCTCTACATATTGTTCTATAGGTTGTTCCCGATCGATTCCTATCAAAAACGTAATTGTGCAGTCATAACCAAAATTGATAGGATTTGAAGTTCCACCGACTGCACTACAACGCGAACACGAAAACTGTCACATTTCTCGGATCCGTGTTAAATGTCAAGTCATCATTTGCATAAAATATAAAATCAAATATCATAAAAAATTAAAACAAAATATTATGACGCCATTTTGTTTTAGTACTATATGGTTGCTAAATATTAAAATCAATCGGACACCTTGATATCCAGCTTATGGAGTGTTTCGAGTATGAAGAATCCCAAGTTTATTGTGTATATCCAAGAACACAGTCGGATGAAAAAGTATTGTGCCCTAGTGAATTAAACCTCAAAAAGGCCTCTATTTCAATGTTCCAAAAAAACAATACAGAGTTAACACGATGCAATACATTTTATCTTATCTGAAATTATCGGACGAAAGTTATGAATCTAGTCTATCTTGTCAAATTGAAAAAGATAGTCATTTTTTGTATTAAATGATAAGAAAAGTAGAACGAAAACAAAGGCTTGTATAGACAATATACAATGGAGGATAATGTATGAATGTTCCGAGAGATAAACTAAGACAATTTTAGTAACCAATTTTTAAAGTTATTGATCTGTGGATGATTCAGAATTGAATAGCTGTTTTGAAGATTTTATTGGAAAAGTAAGATTTTTCTTATATTTGGAACACTAATATAATATATTTCTTAAATTGATTAGATTGTAAACACAATTTGTCGCTCAATCAGTGTTGCATGGAATAGAAGAGGTTGCTAATATTTTTAGGGGAATGACCTGGTTTTACGGTGCATAAGCATGATTAACCAACATTTTATGGAACCGGTGCCTATATACAACAACACTTAGTCTTACTTATGTCACTTATGCTTAACCAATTTTACCCTTTCGTGTCCTGCTTCTCTACTAACGAGCAGGAAAAAAAAAACACTTGGCTTTAGCGTTAAAACCGTTGTGTTCTGTACTGTGCAGTTATTTTGCTACTTAGGCAGGTCCAATTGGAGTCAAAATGTACTGTTCCCTGACTGTTCTAATTTATTTATCTAATCTTTAAACTACTGTATATGGTATAACTATTGATTGCATGCGTTCTTCTTATTGAGTAGACGGCCATTTATGTTATGCGGGTTCGTAATTGGGTTTATTAAGCATATTAATACCAAATTAAATTGAAGGCGCACTGGTGGCAGTGGTTCAAGTGGCCGTCTAAAGTGTCACTGCTTGCGGTGTTGTGGGTTAGATCACCACATGGGACAATTTTTTGTGTATGTTTGAAGAATATTTCATACGACTTCTGTGACGCGGCGGTAGAGCATTCTATTGCGATGTCGGGGTTGATTCGTGCCAATATTTGTAAGCATAAATACCAATTACACATATGCATTGATGCAACATATTTTATATATATATAAATATATTATATATGCATAGTACAAGGATAGGCTCTGCGTAGTCTGAGCCTAGATATCGCTGTTATATCGGAAAATCCAAAGTAATAAGATATAATACATACTTCATTAAAATAAATAAAATACGACTGGCCTGTTGGTCTATTGGCTAGTAACCCTGACTGCTGAGCCAGAGGTCGTGGGTTCGATTCCCACCTGAGTCTGGGTGTTCTTTGTGTCCGTTGTTTGTATGTTTGTAAAGTCCCCCGCGACACAGGAGTTTCCTAATGCGGGAGTTCTCTTTAAAAAATATATATTTTATTATTAAGACTTTATTTTTTTTTCTTTTATATTGCCAAGGTAGAAAAATGAATATGCAACTGATAGTTAGTAGTTGTTTTCATTTAGGTGCACAAAACACCTTATAATCGTGAAAACATGAATATTACAAATACATTGTTTTGATCTGAATCGTAACATACCTACATTCTTGCGTAGTATGTGCACACAGGAAAATCAAATAATTAACATACACTATACATAACAATCTCTTAAACAAATATAATAAGTATCCCAGCATCAGGTCAGGTTTACTGCCTCAGGCACCTTGGTTGACCTGACCTGGGTGTGGATGCTCCACATCCCGGTAGGAGTACCAGGATTATAAAGAATGTCTTTCATAACACAAATGTCCAATAATTTATTTGTTGTATTGTCCATTATATTGACGGGCCATCCTTATCGGAGGATTGTAATGGCAGGTATTATTTTTTGTAAATTTGAAGAGCAAATAGGTTTGTATCATTAGTCCTACGGGCACTAAATTTAATATTGAAACTGATTTGAGAAAGTAACACTGGTGAATTAATAATATAATGTACTAGCAATGCCACGCGGTTTCATCCGCGTTTATGCATTAATCCAGGTTTCCAGCTATCTACATACCAAGTTTCATCGCAATCGGTTCAGTGGTTTTTGCGTGGAAGAGTAACAAACATCTATCCATCCAAACTTTCACATTTATATTATTAGTGGGATGATTTTGGAGAAATAAACTAAAACAATAATAAACTAAATAAATGCTTCGACTTTCCGACGGCTGTTCATCTGAACGACCAGGGTTTTGACGATAATTAAGAATCATAAGGATTTTTTTCTGTATACGCTCAATTTCATCGACATGAACTCTGTAATTAGGTAGGTGTCCTGACCATATGGGACTACCATATTACACCACACCACACATTGCCACAGAGCAAAGTTCCTAAAATACAAAGCATTGCAAGGCTTTCTAAATTCTTCGGTGGATCTCAAAACTCTGAAATTGGTAATGACTATAGTAAGCACAAGTTGCTATATTTTAGGTCATATACGCGTTTGCAATCCCATTAAAACTTTTCAATGCAGTTTTCTACGTAAGGAAGCTTGTTGCACACACACTGCACAGTACCTAAACTATTTTAATTTCAAAGTGAAAGTATTGTTTAAGACATGTAAATCATAAGCGAAGTCATTTTATTGCTCTAATCTACATTTTTTTTATCACAGAAAACATATTTCAGATAAAACTTTTATCTTCAGGATACAAAAAATATGCATATTATTATCTATTCCTTTAATCGATACGATAAGAAGATATATACTTATTTAATGGTGATATCCGAGGCCCGATATTGCGTAGGTACCGGAATTATTCTTATCACGGCTAGTAGCTTATTGGATGGCATGCCTGAGCAATAGATAATAATAAATAATAGTGTATCGTCGGGTTAAGCTTCGAGTCATTATTACTGAGAAATAACATGGTAGTGACAGGTTAGCTAGCTGTCATACGCATACGATGACGTGACGTCAATCGGACAGTTACTCACAATTTTTTTAAAAGACTTGTGACCTCAGAACTCCGTCATTTCTTAACCGATTTGGAAAACCCCTTCTTTTATTTGTACGATTTGTATGATATTATCCTCCCGTTTGGTGTCATTTAAATTTGAAAAAATACCCATTGTTTATTTAAAATATAGACGAAAAATTCTAGGCGTGGTTCAATACTCTCCCAAAACAATGTTTAAATACAATTTTAAACTGACAGAGACTAAGAAAAGCACTACATTTCTTCATAGAAATAAATTCTTGAATTTTACATTTTCCGTACCTATTTCTTTACTGTTTGGAACATTAATATTTTGTATTGCGTTTTCTTTGGTCTTGCACTGGGGCACTATACACCTCTTTTAACACTAGGAATTAATTTTAATTCAACAAAAAGTAACTTGGCCACCATGTACCGTCACGCAATTATTTTATAAAATAAAATATATATTTTTTTAAATTATATATTACAATAAAAACTTTCGTGAGTGGTATTCATGTTTATTGAAGCCTAAACGGTTTTACTCATGTTTGTATTTCGGGGATGCCCGACTAGGTTGTGCAGAGATTAGCGCGTTTAAACAAACAAACAAAAAATTCTTCAGCTTTATTATAGTAAGAGTAGATACGATTGTAAATAATTATATTGCACCTCCAAGTCAAGAGTATCCCATCAGCAGTCGTGCTGACTCCTAAACCAGATGACCTTAGTGTGTCGTTTTATCTCCTTCACATTCCGTTTTCGTAACGTGTAATTAATCAATGCTTCGATTAATATGTCAGAGCATCGTCCATTTTAACAACGTCAGAAGCTCTGGTATTAAAATGTTTAAATATACATAATAATATGTTAATGAAGTGTAATTTTGCCACCACACAACAGGTGTACGCGTCTCCGAGTCGCCGCAAAATGGACACCAAGGGCGAGGGTGAAGAGATGACGTACCCACACATCTGCTTCATGGTCGACAACTTTGATGAGGTTAGTACCTACCACTACCACTACCGCTACATTGTGTTGTAAGGGTAAGGGTATCATACAAGCGTTTACATTATATTTTAGTACCTATTTGTTATAGTTTTTTTGTGTTATTGGTGTGCTTATTATTTAGTCTTACTGCGCTTCTTTCGTTAAATCATATTTCTCCTTTTTTATGACTGTAGGATTTTATTGCAGCCGATCGAATTATAAAGGTTTAATCAGTTAAATTCCACTATTTCTTGTTATTATTAAGAATTATGGTGGTTACAGGATAAGGAAAATACATATAATTAATATACGTGTATAAGTTGGAAAACCCAGGATAGCTATAAATTGTTTTGTACTAGTAGATAATAAGCAAATGCGGTTGTTACTGGAGTCTAGAATGTTAGAGGCCGTCCACACAAGGGGTCTCATGCTACCCTACCCAGAGACCCCTAGTCCTTCCCTTTAGGGGAGTTCTGACTAAACTATTAAGGGAGTTTTGGTGACAAAGGAACCAAGCGAAGTTTTTCTGCATTTAAATACATCCCGGCTTGATGCAGAAATTGATATACTTAGGATAATTTTCTACTTTATTTGTTTGATCAGTATTAATACTTGAGATAGTGTGTGTATCTGATATTATAGTTTATAACCTGCCTATTTTGCATCAAAACTAATGGTGCGATTGCGATAATGTAAATGAGAAGAAAGTTTTTATTATTCTCTTTTAATTAAACACTAGATAGTTTCGTAATCACAAGAGGTGGTTTACCAGTGTCAGTTACTGTATCTAGCGCATATTTATTCAGGCCAAGGTTTTATACTAACTACTTTAAAGTTAATGCCGAAACCCCAAGTATATTACCTACATATTAATTATTTTATGATATACATTAAAAAAAAATCAACTGAATGTTTTGAGGTGGGAGATGAGAGTGGTAGGAGTTAGGACTGACGCGGACGCTAAGAATTCAGAATTCTCAATTCTGTGGACTGTCGTAAGTGAAATAATTCCTTGTATTATAAAATAAAATAAATAAACAAGCAATAAAATATGTTCGTATAATATTGCTGAAAAGAAAAGTAAAATCCATTTTATTTTCAATCTCACTCAACTGTGTATCAACATCCTAAAATAAATATTCGATTTAGGATCCGCCGGAGACGGAAATAAAAAAAAAATATTTTGGCCATTGTAATCAATTGTCATGAAAAAAAAATTTGTTTGGCTATGTGCGTGTGTACGTACGTAGCTTCTAATTATAGTTAAATCACCTACATATAATTATATGCTCACCAGTTCACCACGCTTGTGTATTCTGTTCATTTACACAGACTGCTACAAATGTCATCGCATCATTGTTTCAATTGGTATTATTACCATCGACACTCGTTAGGCATAGCGTGGTATTTCACTAATTAATTAATGCGGTTATTAAATTGTTTGTGTACGTATATGAACAACATTTATAGTTAGAGCAACCGAACGATCCGTGATAAACGATTTTCTTTCTAGTTTTGTTTTTGTCGATGTGAATTGTATATGTGATTTTCGCCATTTTACACTGATGCTGCCAAGATTAAAAAGGCTCTTCTTGTTATTCAATAGCAAGGGCAAGAAACCTTGAATATTCATTAAATTGTTATAACTAAATATGGTTATTACTACAACCGATACTTGATCAATAGCACAGGTACCACACACTTTGCATATACTCGTAGGTTTAATTTTTATTTCTAAACATGATTTTCACTATGCTGCAGCCAGGAGTATATTTTTATTAAGGCATACTTCGAAGATGTAGCAGAGATACAGAACTTTGCATTTAGATTTGATTATAGTGGATAACCATGATTTTCACTGTGAATTAAGAGGAGGCCTTTATGCGGAGACTCCTCAGCGGTAGTAGAATGTACATAGAAGCTTGGAAAACATATTGTGATTTGTGGATCGGTAAAATTTTTATATTTATCTTTAAATAGAAATAGGTATTTAGATGGTCTACAAATTGAAGAACTGTTTTGCACAACATTAATTAACCGCTGATTACTAGTCGAAGTTAATAATACTAATTAATACTAAATTTTATTTTCCTTGTACGTGAGTGTAAATATTTTATTAGAAACTAGCAACTCGCCCCGGCCTCGCACACCGGTAGTAGAGACATCTTCAATAATCATCATCATATTTTAACCAATTTACACAGAACGTTAACAAATTATACACCTTAACCTTCCTCATGAATCACTCTGTCTATTAGTGAAAACTGCATGAAAATCCGTTCAGTAGTTTTTCAGTTTATCGCGAACAGACAGACGCGGTGGGGGACTTTGTTTTATAATATGTAGTTTCACCATCAATCCAGGTAACCATTTGTAACAGTACTTTCTTCTGGATGAAATTCTTTCTTATGTCCTTTTCAACCTTTGGTTTGACCGATTGAGTAGGTAATGTGAGAGCGTGACAAACAAACTCACTATCGCATCTATAATCTATACCAATATTATAAAGCTGAAGAGTTTGTTTGGTTGAACGCTTTCATCTCAGAAACTAGTGGTTCGAATTAAAAAATTATTTTAATGTTAGATAGCCCATTTATCGAGGAATACTATAGGCTATATAACATCACGCTACGACCAATGAGAGCGGAGCAGTGACCATAAACTCAGGTGAAACTGCGGGGATGGCCAGTATTAGGTATAATTAGGATGATTGTCAACCAGCTACCTCTATGTAAATCTTTCTACTCTCTCTCTCTCTCCCCCCCCCTCTCCCTGTATTACTCTAATTTTGACTGGTAAAGATTAAGTTACATTAAGTCCTTCTATGTAGATATAATTTTGTGCATGAAGTTTTCAAAAATATTCTACTTATTATGTGTCCCGCGCGTGATATTCGTCCTCATCATGTCGAACCTCCATCGTGTTCAAGCGAGCTCGAGGCGTCGCGTTCTTAATCAATCACGACTCCTGATTGGAGGACAACGCAGCGACGAGATCAAACATTGTTCAAAAAACTTATTCAATTTGTAAAGCGTATGAACATAAGCAGTAACTGTTAAGAGACAAAGCTAGCCTTGTCTATAGTTCTTTGAGAACGATCCTCTTGCCAAAAAATACAATAAGAAGGTTGATCAAAAAGCTACTAGAAAGAGGAATGCCCACCTGCAATAAAAAAAATGCATGAAATATACGCCAAATTGTAGGAATTCCATAACTTATTATTTATTTATTATATAAGTATGTCTGTCTAGTTACCACACTACAGGCTCTGTCTATTTTGGGATCAGACGGGCGTGTGTGAGATGTTTCAAGTTACTTTACGTTATTAATTACACAAGGCGGAGCCAGTTTAAAAAAATTACTCTGAAATATAGGTTATGTCAACAAAAAAGCATTTACCTAATTGTTTTATTTATCACTAGCAGCGCCCCGCGGTTTCTCCCGAAGCCCCGATCCAGTGAAATTATATCATGATAAAAAGTAGCCTATATGTTAATCCAGGACTCTAGCTATCTACATACCAAGTTTCATCGCCATCGGTTCAGTAGTTTTGGCGTGAAAGTGTAACAAACATCCATACATACATCCATACATCCTCACAAACTTTCACGTTTATAATTTTAATAGGAAAACTGTGAAGGAGGATAGACATACATGGGATTATTATTTTATCATATAGGGGGCAAACGAGCAGACATGTCACCTGATGGTCCGGTAACCTTTCTCACTCGGCGAAAAGCAATGTAAGCATTGCTTCACTGCCAGTTTTCTGTTTAGGAATTAAATTGGCACCCTTTAGAGTTTAGGACCTTCTTCGTACATTATTGTAAGAAAATAATTAATTACTTACGGTTCTTTACGTAGGAGGCGTTGATATGTCTTCATGAATTTACTAACTTTTAAACTTTCGCGTTCTGTGATATACTTAATTATGTATTTTTACGGGAATTGAAGCGATCACGAAATAGGTATCAGGCAATTCAGAGGTATGTAACCTCCGAATTGCCTGACGTTTCGACCATGTGGCACTGTGGTGTGACCGTTAATTCCCTCATAAATACATAATGAGTACTTATTTTTTTATATCATTACAATTAGTGACATAATTTGTCATTAAAATACAAGGAAAACTAAGTCTTAGTTACTCAAGTTTCTTCTGCGACATCCGCAGTCGTAGCACCTTGAGGCTTACTTAGCAATAATTGAATTAGTAGTAATAAATTATTTACTACCATTTGTAAATTGTAATAAGTTATAATCATCTTTAATCGAACTTCCCTGAAACCAATTTACAATAACCCTATTTTAAAAATCCATTGGAAACTAATACGAGATTACTGCTACGATATCTAGCAGCTATTATGTAAATATAGGTTTCAGACTGCTGGCGGCCGGCTGGCCTGTTGGTCTAGTGGTTAGTGACCCTGACTGCTGAGCCAGAGGTGTTCTTTGTGTCCGTTGTTTGTATGTATGTAAGTCCCCCGCGACACAGGAGTAATTCCTAATGCGGGAAGGAAAAAGACTTTCTGTAATTGGTTAAATGTATTTTTTTAAGCTACAATTATTTGTGGACTAATAACTCTGACATAAACTACAGAATAACTTCGCTAGAACTAATGATCTGCGATTGTGGTTACACCTTGACCACGAGTGACGTATATATCTATATGTCTGTGTGTGTGGTGACTTCAATAATGTACTATATAGTTACTGTCATGTCATTAGTCAAAGAGTGGAGACTGTTATTAGTTAACAATACAACACTGGCTAGTTTAGTCCACGCTTGAATGCTCAAGGTTTCAGCTTTGCATGATCTCTCTGTTTAATCTAAAAGGACATTTACATTCAAGCGCTGTAACGAAGTCGTTGAAGATCCTCGTGAGTGTGGGATCTTTTCATATAAAAGATTATCAAAAATATTGCTATAACAGAAGTCTGGGGTGTCTAAATGAAGGGAAATACAGGGTTTTATATTTATATATATTTGGATATTGAATCTAAATAATCCTTCAAGCAAACAAAAATACAAACTTCAATAAAAAGAGTATTTTTAAATCTGCAACGTTCATAAAACATGGACGAAGCATGCTCCTGTAAAGGTGTACTCCCGTTGTGTCGTCGTCCCCACCCCCCGAAAATGAGGTATTTATTTTCCCGTTGTCCCCATTACCCGGAACTACCAACGACAACGAGAAGTCGCCAATTTTATTCCCGTGGTCCCCATTAATGGGGACAGCGGGATTTGGATAAAGTTATATAAAACTGTTCCCGTTGTCTCCATCGCTCTGCCTTCGTTAATGGGGACAGCGGGATTTTAATAAAATTATTCCCGTTGTCCCCATCGCCATATGTACCTATATTAATAGAAAAAGTAGGAATTTATTATTATACATAAAAAAAAAATTGCGGTGCACGCTGACAAGATTTGTCGCATTTGTTTACGCCGTTATTAAAATATGGCACATAAAAGTAAATATTTTTTTAAACATTTCAGAAGATATTTATTATTATTAATAAAAATAATAAAAATAAATGGTAAGTAGGCACTTACCATTTATTTTTATTAAATTTAATGTTATAATGACCTCAATTTTTTTTTATGTATAATAATAAATTCCTACTTTTTCTATTAATATAGATATGGCGATGGGGACAACGGGAATAAAATTTTAAATAATTTTATTCAAATCCCGCTGTCCCCATTTATGGGGACACGGGTGATGGGGACAACGGGCATACACCTCCGTAAAGATCACTGCCTCGAAAAAGAAAAATATGTTTTGAAACAAGGGCCATTTAAAGATTTTTTCCTCATCTGCTAATGTCATTCTTTGAATTAACCAAAATTACTCTTTGTGGAAATCTTTAGAAGAGCCTCTGTGGCAGCCTATGTTTAGCAGTGATATGGCTAAGGCGGTGATGCCGATAATAGTGTGTCGAGTTTTCGACGCGTATTTTGAGCACGGGGACGCTTTTTAATGGTTCAGGGTCATCGGTGCGTATTTGCACCTTAATTGAGATGTGCATACGTAGTAATGCCAACGTTCGCGCCAAGTCTCATTATATTGGTAGATGTCTGACAACAATCAGCCGGCCATGTGCTAAGGTATTATGACATTCATTGCGTATTGAACAGAAACATGACTAACTGATTACTGACTGACTAATACGTACATATATTTATATTTAACAGAGGTTTAGAATTCTCTATAGATTAGTAATCCAATATATTCACTATCTTATTTTTTAAGTCATTTAAAAAATAATTATATACTTATCTAAGAAAAGAGTAAAGTTTTCAAGACTCATGTATGTTTGTGAGTGAGTTTCTATATTCCACCATAATAACTTCGAAAGGCCTGAACCAATTTGGACGTAGGTATGGGGTATCGTTGAAATCCTTACATCATCTCAAGTGAGACTGGCTATAAATTAAAAAAAAAAATAATACGGCGTCTGTAGCGTCATTATCATATAATATGTAAAAAAATAATTCATCAATTCGTTTTTTTTGCCACGGCAGTCGTAATTAAATTTTTTTTTTTATTTGTAACTTGTAATTCAAACCAAGAGCGCTATTGCATTGCTTAGCTTTGAATCTTCGAGAAGGAATTCATAAAGCAGAACTAAATTAGAGTGTCGCGTCGGTGGCAATCTGAATTAGTCATTTAATAAACCTATTGCTCTATTCTTTGCAAAACAGGATAAATATATATTTATAAGGAATTAACTCTCAGCACAATCAAAACGCAGTATATGCACCGATGCAGTACTTAATTTGTAGTAGGCGGTTAATATTAATATCATTGTTGGTTGAGATATTTTAATTTCTCTGAGTCACGCCGGGAACTGTATTCGTTAACAAAGTATTTAATACCTACCTACCTACTAATAATTCACTACCAGTAGTTAAAACGTTAACATAATTTTGTACCTACTCTGTATCTACCGGAGAGTTCGTTTAAAATTCGCGTTTAAATGTCTTACTAAGTGTACAATAATTCAATCGATCAATTACGCTATTACAGAAAACTGGTGGACATAGGCCTCTCCCAATGTGCGCCATAGCACCCAGTCCTTCACCTTCCGCATCTAGTCTATCCCGGTCACCTTCCTCAAGTAATCAGTCCATTTAGTTGGGGGACGTCCTATCTCCCGTTTACCGATTCGCGGCCTCTACTATAGGACCCGTTTGCTTAGATGTGTACATTCGGACTTAATTACCGCAATATTTATAAGGTATGACATCTTTTAGTTGATTGAAACTTACAAAAAAAAAATACTTCGGTAAATTCGTACTGTATTAGGCATTGGAATGTGTCAAGTGCAAAACATTTTGCATATGCATCTTAAGGTTCGGAAGCACTTGCACTTGATGGATGCCGCATGATAATGGAAGACCAGAAGCTTCTGCGAGTGGTGCCCTAAAATCATAAAAAAGTTTAATGAAGGACAGTCATGGGCTGTCTATAATATCGTGACAGGTGACGATATCTGGGTGTACTGCTTTGAGTCGGAAAGAAAAAGCCAGTCTACCTAATGGGTATTTTGTTTCTTTACAAAAAAACCGTTCAACTTAAAAAAAATATTACTTATTTTATTTGGCTTGCAACTAACATATCTATTTGGTGCAATGCCTGACAAACAGACTGTATCAATGTAACTGTGGTTTATTTTTTCACGTCGCGTAAACAATAAACAGGCCTATATCAGACCTTTTTTTGTATTCCTACGTAATAGAGAGGTACATCGGCGAATGTTAATCTAAAAGCATGATGTTTTGCAACAATCACTGCATTGTCGTGAGAGTGGATGCAACATTTACGAAACAACAATAACTCGAGCTTGTAAAAGTATCATTAACTCGTAAAAATAATGCTTAGCATTGTTAATTGCATAAAATAATGATTTCTGACGCAATAAGAACCAGTTCTACTGGTAACTTGGCTGAGCACATTATGTAATAAAATTGTTCTTTTCAAATTCCTTGTATCAATATTCAATATTCTTGTTTTTGTTTCAAACTAGGTACATATCAGTTTACGGTTTTGGTAATCGTTGAACATTAACATATAAATGTAAATTTTTGTTAGTGGGCTCAGTATTGATTACTAGCCATTCTTTTTAGTTTCACCCTCGTATTTGGTCAATAGGCGTTATGGCGTGATGATAAATACCCTACTTAAGACAATTTTGCTATCAAAAACATCTTTCAAACCCGACTGTAGGTACCCAGTTCAAGAGAATAGCTCGTTCAACCAAAAGAAAAACAATTAAAATGTTTATTACATTAATAGGTATAGATTATATTAGAGGTGGTATACCTAATAAACATACCTATAAACTTAAGACATGATACAGTCACTCGCGCCTGTATCGAGGCCGTATAGATGCGTGTAAACACCCACATTTTGTCAAGTATAATTTGGTCCCACTAACACAACAGGGGGCAGGCCGTTATGCCGTTAACCGGGCACAAATATGAGAAAATTGGGAGTATATCGAAAATGAACGCCAAGTAAGAAGGAAAAGCAATGGAACGAAAGCGTATATTGCTGATACGCATGGATTGGGGAGTGGAAGTAATACCTCGAGCAGGTGAGGGTCACATACCTACTTGTTACTCGAACTGGCTGTTGTCGGGAACTCCAAGACCTCTAACACAAAGATATCACTCACACTCACTTATCCTATGAAATTTTAGGAAAAATATATTCAACAAATACTGAAAATGTATTATTCGTATTGGTAGTTAGTAGGTGAAATAAAGAAAATTATAAACAGTGGCGTTCTTGACCGATATATGTAGTAATGGACTATTATCAACAGCGCGAGAGTGCGTGGGAGCCAGCTCAGCGTATCACTGGTGCGATGGCCGCCACTTTGCGTCAGCCAAAACATGCTCTTTCCTCTATGAACGATAGCGAGTTTACTAACTTTTAAACTTTCGCGTTCCATGTTATATAATTATGTATACGTACGAGAATTAGTTAGCCTGTGACCACGGCCAGTGCAACCTGCTCGATACCATGTACCTCTAAAAATGACTAGAGTCTGCAATAAATATAAATATACATACATATAATACATTATATTAAATTAAAGTACCTATTACAATCTAAAAAAAAGCAAAATAAAAGAGCTAATATATAACAGAGAGTTATTTAAATATTACAGAACTAAAGTGAAGGAGCTTATTAGTATAGCCTTCAATAGTAAATAGATAACATGGTAAATATAACTCCTTGGGAACCTTCAACATTCTGGCATTAAGTAAAAGACAAACGTAGTAGTAGACAACAGAACAAAGAATTTATATACCAAGGTAAGACTGTAGAAGGACAAGAAGCTGTCGACGCATTTGCGGAATTCTTTAGTTCTGTTTTTCATAAGAAAACCCCGACTTTAGATCCACAGATGGCTCAGCGTAATGTAACTGCAAATCTACCGAATATCAACATTACGCATATTAGCTATACCGACTTGGAACAAGCAGTATGTCACCTAAAATCAACATCTGCCAATGGCCCAGATAATATCCCAACATTCTTACTTAAGGACGGTTTATCTGCCTTCGATGAACCTCTTCTGCACATCTGCATAATCTGCCATTTAAACAAGGTTTCTATCCCACCAACGGAAGACTCTAGAGCAACGTCATTTCCTAAGACAAGTTCGTCTACTTACATAACAAGTTTTAGGCCCATAACAGTGTTATCAGTATTTGCCAAGATATTAGAGTCCTTTTTTAATAATTGCATTTTAAAAGAAATTAGTAACCGTTTAGATAACTGTCAACGTGGATTTCGCCCAGCCCGCTCCACTTTAACTAACCATATACAATTCACTTATTATGTGGCCACGGCAATTACTAAGCGTGACCAAGTAGATGCAGCGTATTTCGATTTCAGCAAAGCGTTCGATCTTGTTGACAAAGACAAATATATATATATATATAAGTAAATGCAATCCAAAGAAAAGTTTATTAGATCACGCGCTCACGTGCAAAATTTTTTGTTGAATAGATGTGCCTTCACATCCTGGAGCCAGGACGACGACTACATCAGTCGTCTATTGATGATTGTATAAAATCATAGCATTTCAGGGACAAAATACGCCAGCATTTGCTAGTATAAGGCTTATTTACACAAACATTTAATTCACTTACTCAAAGCAAAAGTATAAATAAAAAACTTATATTAGTTTGCTCCAATAATACTATGGCGCACATTGGGAGAGGCCTATATCCAGCAATGGACTGTTAGAATTAATTTATTGAATAACACAAATATTATACATGCTACGGTAACTGCCATATTACTTCTTATACCAACAGCTGCTCTGTAAACTCGGGCAGGGGCAAGAGCCCCTCGTCTCAAGTCACTTAGTGTGTTTATCCCATCCCGCATCATTATGCGAATAATCTGCTATAAAATCACGTTTTGGCAGTCTTACAGGACTCGAGAACATCGGTGCTTGTGTACCGATTTAACGAGGTTCTTGCACGATGACTTTCCAGCAGAAAACCGCTTCGGCGTTCAAATTGAATGTTAGTTTATTTCTGGAATCGATAAATCTACAGGTTGTAAGAACTCCGCTGATTCGCTACACGACCGTACACTCATAGTTTATCATAAATTAAATGAACCAAAATGTTAATCTAGCTAAAGAAAGAGCTTGGTGGAACGATGCTATAAAAATGTTATTTTAAATTAGAGTGAAGTTACTTTCAATTAGTTCACTGAAATTGTAATAAAAACAAAGAAATGGTCGTTGTGTAACAAAAACGTAACTATTTACTTGAAGTATTCATCACCATTTTGCAAAGACGGACGCAACCAAATAATTAGTAGGTAACAAATTTTAATAATATCAATTAACGGGCTCGTTCTATACTATAATTGGTTTACAGTCCAAAGTTTGTCCGTCTTATGATAGTGGTAAACATTACGCAGGAAAATGTATCGAATGATTAATCATTTATGCATGAGTCACTAATACCCACCACGCGTTATTTCTCAACGCCGGCGCCGCCGCCGCCGCCGCGACGGCCGATGGAAGTAACCCACTGATGATATCATATTCTTATTAACCGACGTAAAAAAAGGCGGTTCTCAATTCGTCGATTTTATTATAATAATATATCTTTTTTTTTTATGTCTGTTCAGCCCTCACTCCGTTATTTATGAACCGATTTTGATTATTCTTTTTTTGTTAGATAGGGTATACCTCCAGGGTGGTCCCATGTCAAGGAAGTCAGGATCTGATCATGGGATCCTGATAAAATTGAGAGAAACCCTCGAACCCACAAATAACAAAAAATTAAACCGACGAAAACAACTAAAAAGCAAAAAATAAATAAACCTTAAGTCTTAAGTATTGAGCTTATTTACATAACCTATCAAATTTGTTATAAACTTATTTTGAGTCGGCGCCAAATAATAAAATGATTAATTACTTACGTAGGTACATATAAAATTTTGAAAATTAATCAGTTTATTAAATTATTGTATGTATTATTAAATTTTATAGAATTTTAATAGTGTGTTTCTACGAACGATGTGGTAAATTATTTGCAGTCCCTCTTAATCATTTAACCACAGTTATGTTATGACATACTTGATATAGTATGTGCAGTGCAATAAAATAATGCCGTAGCGGTTGAGATCTCACTTAGTTGTCTCGTCCAAAGTACCTACAATACAGTTGGTATTGTGTCTGTATCGTTGCTAGTTGTCCGTCACGTGGCCAGCTACATGTTCACAGCATAAAAAATATCATCACAGGCGAGCCTTAAATGCTATTTTTTCCTCCAGTTCCACTGTTATCTAATTGCCTATCTCATAGTAAGATAACGTGTTTTGATTAGTTGTTAGCTTTCGGTAGTTTACCTAAAAATATATTACGTTCTGATCGATCTCTTCCCGTTTAGTTGATTTTAGTGAGGCTACGTTGGAGTTAGGAATTGGGTCAGTGTGGGCTGGAAACATCGATGCTAGATAGCGAGATATGGAGTGAGTTGGCCACCATCCATTTACTCTAAACAAGTAATAATACGTAGTAATAGTTGTTCCACTACGCCCTTATCTGTTCCGCCTGGGTGAGCTCACATATAAATATATGTACAAATATATATTATGTATACTGGGAAAGAAACATTTGTTTGAACAGTTGTTGCTTCGCTTAATTGTTTGTAGTTACATTTATAATTAATATAGTCATCATTATGTTATTAGCAGTTATTATAAAACACAGGTTCCGTGTTTAACGGACAAATTTCACAAAATATTTGACGTTTTGTGATTGATATTAATTATATAAGTTCGATTTAACTTTGCTAATGTAAATGAAGTCCATTTTCCATTGAAAGAAAAGTAGCAGAATACAATACCTATTATACGTAGCCTATTTCGCTATTGGCTAAAACATTACTTAAGTCCAGTATTCCACAGATGCCCTAAGAAATCTGTGCACACGCTCTACTTAACCACATCGTTTGGAATCACTCCAGACGCCCCAGTTACTTGTCCCTACTCGTACACTCAAATAACTCGCGTAAAAATGTGAAAATAAACAAAATTACGCATAGTTTACTTCGATGACTGCACTGGTGACTTTCTTGATAATAAAGGAATTTTCATTGAATATTCAACTCAATTTCGACTTAGTTAAATAACATTATGATTAAAAAGTGGGTCATGTTTTCACTGTATCAGGTGCAGCATTCTACTGTATTTCACATAGGTCTAGAGTTTGGTACACGTGTACTGGGTGTTGACGTCACACCGTATATTAAACAGTGGCCAATAATTTTAAAACTCGATCCAATTAATTGAACTTGTTAAACATGTTTGCGCTGTTTTAACTTCGTGAATTGTACATATAAAGGCATGTTGTTGGTATTATTCGAAATAGACTGTTAGGTCTATAGCAATCTAAACCTGAATAATTGTGATAGATAGTGAAACGTGGGTTTTGTAATCCTATACCTTGTAAATCTCAGGTACTTATGTAGTTTATGCAGGTTTAAAATGTATTTGTTTTCGATAAGTCTGTACTGCATGGTTTGGCATTGCAGTGGATCCCCTACGAGTACCTAAAGGTTATGCAGGCAAATCTAATCTTTTTTTAGCGGATATTGTTGATTATTTCATGTCTACCAAAAATTGACCTGAGTATAATTTTTATGACTTAATGCTTTATTTTATTTGGTGTTATGTTAATTACTATCTAGGCAAGACTGAAGGTTGATATGACTGCTTTAAAACTTTATTTGTTCTTGTTAAAGGACTGCTATCAAAAGTAAGCTTGTTGGAATGTATTACTAGAACAGTTTCTAAGGTTATTTAATAGTATAACGAATTTTCTTCTAGAATTTTCTAGTATCAGCTTCAACAAAATTAATCGTCAATAATACTTACTTGATTTTAGTTCTTATCTTTAATTATTTTAATGAAGTTAAAAACAAACAAGTGATTCATTCATGGACATCTCGGTACCGGGTGAGGTTTATCGTGAACATAGCTGGTCAACTATGAGTCAGATGCTGACGTCAGCCGCAAGTAAGGCCACTCTTGCAAGAACGTTTTCGCAATAAGAAAAAAATACTTTTCAAGTATAATATGCATATTTACTTAGAACAACTCAATAGGCTTAATAATGCGGTTAGATTAGATTCGAAATAAAAAATAACGAAAAGTTTGTCATAAAGTCATTACATTAAATAGGTGTTCTATTTAATGTCCGACAGAAAAGAATCTGACTATTAAAATTCACTAAGTATCACTCTTTTCACTTTCCATTTATTTATCTATAGGTATAAAATATCAAATGAGCAAGCAAGGTGTTTCAATTATTACATCAATTATATTGATTTCTACACTAGTCGTTCCCCGCTAGTTTTAATCGCGTTGTTGGCCATTGCTCCGCTCCTGAGGGTCGTAGCGTGATGTTACAAGCTTCAATGGAGACTATGTAAAGGAGACTGAAGATAATTTAAGGGCACTGCGCAACCAAAATTTGTTAAAATCCAAACATATAATCCCACTAATATTATAAATGTGAAAGTTTAGATGGATGGATGGATGGATAGATGGGTGTTTGTTACTCTTTCACGCAAAAACCACTGAACCGATTGCGATGAAACTTGGTATGTACATAGTTGGAGACCTGGATTAACGCATAGGCTACTTTCTATCCCAATATTCCCACGGGACCGGGACTTACGCGGGTGAAACCGCGGGGCGCTGCTAGTATGAAATAAGCGAAAGTGAGTTCGTTTGTTTATTTGTTGGTCTAGTTATCACGATTTAAGTATTCAACCGATCATCATGGAATTTTGTCAGAGGTACAGAAAAAACACTGCTACCGAGGGATGCAAAATAATTTTAAAAGAGAAATCGAAAACTTGTATTACAATGAGTAGTACCATGTCGTCAAAGATAAAAATATAAGGAGTTACTAGTATGCTTTAGAATTATTTTGTATTTAAATACTTCGTGCTCCCCTCGCGTTAAAATTATTTTTCTATCCATCCAGGATCAATACGGTACAACGGATTTATTTAAGGGCATTTTTCCATTGAGAGAGCAAATACATTGCGCAATCATTTGCCGCATTTAGATTACGAGTGAACCTAAACATTATAATACATATATGTGTATAGCATAAACATTATAAAGTATGTTTTATCTAGTATTTAACTAGTATTAGAGATATTAAACAAGTAATCTTATCTCCATCTACATTTTACGCTTTTGAAAAACGTTGATAGTCTTATTGGGTCAAGGGTCAAGGTCGAAGGTTAAATCATAAAAAAAAACACTGAACTAATTGAGACCATCTCTTGTAGGTATACTAAACTATAATAAATAGAAAATATACATTGACGCCAATAACTCGTAATTACAATACGGGACGTTTGTTAATGAAATGAGACGTAACTGCGCAGTTATCCAAGTAGGTAAGTACAAGCCGACTAACCGACTGAAACTAAATTATACATAATTATTTTGTTACTGTCTAGATTGTCTTTTCAACTTTTATAAATCAATACTTCTTCCTTTTGAGGATTTATTTCCAAACTCAATAATCTGCCATCTTTGATTTCAAAAGCTTGTTGTTATTTTTAAAGTGTAACTTAAAAACAAATGCACGTGTACATTAAAACATATCAACAAAATATTTATCTGCAGTTACCTGGAAATTAGAATTGTTATGTTATGCTGTTTAAATAACATCGAAACTTTACTAATACATGTGCATTAAAAACTCATTGCGATTAATAGTCATTTTGATAACTTAAAACTGTGACATAATTACCTTACCCTAATTAAAGACATTCTTACTGTATACTAATTTGATAGACAAGCAAACAACTAGTGTATTTTAACCGCCGACGCAAAAAGGAGGGATCTTATAGGTTTAATGTGTATCTGTGTCTGTCTGTGAGCTCGTAGCTCCTAAATGGATGGATCGATTTAGTTTTTTTCGTTTGAAAGGGGACTTGATCGAGAGTATTCCTAGATATCATTGAAGAAAATCTGTCAGCCGTTCGAAGATTGTCAGCTCTTTTCAAATCTAATAAATGTATTGTATCGTGTTATATAGAATTATGGATACAATACTTATCAACATTAAGCGCCATAGAGCATATTCTCTTGTGTATTTCATGTCGTCTTCTCTAAAGATACATAACTTATAAAATAGTTATGGTTATTCCAGCGGTGCAGCATTCACACATAGTAAATGACAACAACGTTATTTACGATGTGCAGTAAATTAACGTGTTACATGACTTTTGCGAGTTTCAGTACTTTAAAACTTTATTGTAGTGTGTTGGACTTATCTCATATTTGAGCTCAAAGTAATGAGGTAGTAGTTGGGGCAAAAGCAGGAAGATAAAATATGGCTCGTCAAAATGTGATTCTTTTTTTTATACCCATCTCCTGTATACTTTAATAAAAAGAAAGGCAAATGGGCTACAAAAGACTCTGTGCAGCTGTTGAAAATTTCTTGACAGAAAAAATCCAATGAGTAACAATTTGGCGAATATCCTACGCTATTCCATAGGGCTATTGAGGGACGTGCATAATGCATACTCAGATCTACAAGAGTTTTATTACAATTTACTGTATCTGTACTACTGTTTCATTAAATGCAATTTAACTAAAAGAAATCATAAAGTATTCCAGCACTCCACCAGCTAAACCATTACACTTTTTCTCACTCCCCGTTTCAATTGCCAATCACAAACCGCAATCTAGCTAATCACAAACAAATACTTCATAGCTTACTCATACCTACTCACTGCAACAACATCAAAATCTAAACGACAACATTCTCTAATACAATAACTTACAATATTATGGAAATGACGACGGAGAGCTGTTACCAAAATAATTCGTGTAGTTAAGTCAAGTATGTCGTAAATACATTGAGTATTGTATACAAGCTGACATTCATCGTCTGAGAATTTTGCACAGCAGTGGACAACGCTGTATTGAGAAACTCGATTGTGACTATTCAATACATCTTTGATCCAATTAAGCACTGTTTACTCTATTTCCAGTGTCAAATGACTCTGAATAAAAAAAAATATAGATCAGCTTTTTTTGAAAGAATACTGGTAATGTACGTTGATATTCTAATGCTTTAAAAAAACCTTTAGATTGGAGATAACATGTTCGTTCAAACACAAACAAATAAATAAAATTGAAGTGTCTGTTTGTAATGTCAAAATAATAGGTTTTTTTAAGCTCATACAGTAATTGTGCCTAAAAATAAGTTTTTAAAATTTTTGTCTGTCTGTCTGTTTGTTTCGGTTAATCTCCGATAGCTGGTGTTATAAGGACTAACTTGGGCTACTTTTATTTTGGAAAAAGAATTAGGGTCTCGCGCAAAATAGATAAATATGAAAATATAATTTTGTAACACGTATTCATTGTGTTTAAAGTGTTATGAAGAATACTATAAGAGTTATACATATATTATGTGTTTCAATCATGCAGTTACCAGCTGCTTAAAAAAAAGTGAACGGTGATTGTTGAAATACTTATTCTAAAATATTTTATGTCAGAATAACTTGCTTATAACTTTTCCAATTTTAGCGATATTTCTCTAGTTCTATTAGCAAATCCTGCCTCTCTCTCTGTATATGCTACATTTCGGTCACAAGGGCCCGCGATTCTTACACTTTAATAGATACTATCACCTGTCACCCTATGCAGCTGCTGTCAACGTATTATTGTTCAAGCAAAGGCAAACTTAGAATTGCACGTTTGTTAAATACAACGTGACTACATCAGTATCTACTTTGTGGCATAATAAAACGTCTTCCACACGATTCAATTTTACTACTGATTAGATTTGCAATTGAATTGGCTTAGGATCAGATTGAGCGTCCATATTTACACAACGAAATCGCCAATTTTCATTTCTTTTTATTTTCTGTTAGTTTTATGTTTGCATTCACTGAATAGTTTTATTTTTGTAGGAATGCTATCTGTATTGGTCTTATAATATAATTCCTCTAATGATATAACTACCAAATTAAACCTAAACTAAACACGCTACTGTAAAAAAAAACCTCGGAACACAGCTCAGTATGCCGCTTGCAAGTAAAGCAAATTGGAACCTGGCTTGAATTGGACAATTTGTACCAACACGATACAATTTGATTAAAAATCTTGTCAATAATGCTAAAATTGCGTCGTGTGTCAGGGTTTAATATAAGAGGCGACGGTACCGGCTGCCCTTGAACTGACTGGGACCACTTACTTACATCTTAGTCTTAGATAGTCAGCTATGTATTACTCACATAGATGTTGTTACTTACAGTTAACTAGTAAATGTTAGTTGCTTTAAGACATGATACTGAAGATGTATTTTGTTGATCTTTTTGATCATTACTTGCATACGTGTAGTTAGGTACTGAAACTTGCTCCGAAATTGGCAGACTGTTATGCTGATTGTTTTAAATTTACTTACAGATTTCAGATACAGAAATCTAATCTTATTATAATACGGCCATATCATTTTATGAGTAAAAGAGCACAAAAGTTAGAGCAAGTGTTTTTGTTTGTTTGTTATTTTTTATTTCTTAAACAAATTAATATAATGACGGTAGCGTGCCAATACATTTATGAAACATCAACTCTGTAAAAAAAGTGGTATACATTGTTTGAACACGCGTAATAAACAGAAACTTGTTGTACCTGCTAGGCTCCAAAAAATTTCCAAGTCGTTTCGAGGTCAATGTGTGCGGTATGATAATAAAATCCCAGATAATATTCAAATGTTAAGTCCATAATTGTAACTTAATTATAAGCTTGACATCTGTATCACATTATGGAACGTAATAAATGTATTGAGTATTGAGTATTGAGTATTAAACAAGTTTAAGTCCAAAATAGTAAAATAACAACTATGCCTTAAGGACTATTACTCAGTAGGGGATTATATACAGGATTAAAAACGCTTGGGATGGAATTGTATTGGTTACACAGGCTGTTTCATAAAAGTACATAATATAAATGTAATGTGAGCTAATATGTTTCTTATTTTCCATCTCTTATGTTTTTCTTTTCTTCTTTTTATTTTTTCCTTAATTTTCCTTTAGTTTCCCTATTGTCATATTCTTTTTAAGTTTAATTACTTTTAATTTTTAAAACATAATAGCACACAATAAAAAGATGTAATAAAATTTACTGAATATTGTTGAAACTGTCTGGTTTTTTATAAAGAGTAGCCGTTGAGTTTGTTTGCCCGATTTCTTCTCACAAGGCTCAACCATTTGGAAACGGGCGGTTATAGATCGACACAGGCAGATATGATATTGTTATTTTTTTATAATTTTACATTTGACAAAGCAAACTATTGTTGCGGTGACTCTGTGTGTTGATTTATAATTTTAAATTACAATAACTATTATTTTCAAATTGACGATTTCGAACAATTGATGATCAATTTTATGAAATAGAGATATTGAATTTGAAATTTGTTTACAAGCTCCAAAACAACTAATTTAAATTGAGTAATTTAAATTATAACTGGTGATTTTGTAAAGAATGATTGCGCCAAATCAATAAACGTTTCCATTACTCGAAGATTATTTGAAATGGTTTATTAAAATCGTAACAGGGGTTTACCTACAGGTATATTTAAAAGTACTATTTAAACCTATTAAAGACCCTAAATACGCGGTTATTTTGGTGTGTGGTAGCGCGATATCTTTGCAATTGTTAACAGATTACAATAAAAAAATAATATTGGATTGACTATATCTTCAGATTGATCCCATAAAAACTTGAATGAAAATCCCAACCCCATGGGTAATAATAATGCCATGGTGTAATACCTTGATCAATAGCGAATGAAGGACTCAAAAAGAACTCTGTTGTAATTTTTTTTAAAGATGATTATTATTTTGATATAATTATGTAAACAATCAACACTATTGTAAAAACACAATAGACCATTGTAACTTCATTTAGTTTAATTACCTACTCATTCATTTCATTCGTAGTTTCAAATTCAAACTTGAAAAACGTTGTGAAATAATATGCTTATAAGTAAAAAGAAAAACAAACAAGCTATTTGTGGTTACAACATTTTGATGACTGCATTTAGCAAAATGCACGCTGTAACGCGAAGTACCGTAATCTTTCGCCTTGCACCGGAGGTCCCTTAGTTGTATAAAGAATCTGTCTGCCTGTTATTCTTCTAATCGTACACGTGTAAACACTATTATTAAATATCTAGTACATTTTTATAACATAATAAATAAAAATTCTTGCAGTCTAGTCATCATACTATAACCTGTTATGGAAATGGTAAATGAGTAACAAAAATTGATACTACTGCAACACTTGTATCTATTGGTATCCACTACTCAAACAAGAAATTTATTTCACTGGGTCAGCTGACAGAGATAGACGGAATCGGTGGAAAGACATTTTATTAAACTTTAAAGTAATTACTTCACTATACGTCACTATCACTATACTTATAACCTACTATTTTTGTGACGGGCTAGAATATATTAAGAAGTTTTTGTTCAACGCGATTCAGATTACACCCGGTTTGGTTTACTTTGAATGTCATAATGTGTGTACTGTGTATGTGTAGGTTAAATGAGTGTCCACTAAAAAAAAAAAAAACACACATTCGAAACCCACATGGAATAATTATTTACGTGTTTGTAATAAGATGTGTACTGCTGCTAAGGTAACAACTTAAAAGTATAAAAAAATGGTTTTTACCAGCTATGTTATGGTTTTTTTTTTACTATGGAATACGTTTGACTGTATCTGAAGTTAAATACCGACTATAAATTTTTTATGAGAAATGAAAATAGCATAACTATGTTTATTACTGTGTAAATATGTGTTATGTAAGGATATGTAACAGGTATGTCTGATAATACATTCGTGTTACATTCCTATCGTAACCTATATTCAAGAAATATGCCCTAAACAAACTAGCCGTTCATAAACAACACATTCCAACCGCTTGTTATTTTTATCATGGTCACAATTTAGCATACCCGCAGACTACATGCCAGTCTTCAGATAGTCGTTTATTGGATGTTTTTTTCTAAATTCATTAATCTTAATAAATTAAAATTATTTACTGTTTATTGCTAATAATACACATGCGACTGATTTTATTAATTTTCTTAAAAAAAAAAAAAATTAAATAAGTTTCCGCTTTTTTCATATTCTAAGAACTTTTTTTTTCTATTTTTTTCTTTTTTCCTAAAAAGAAAAAAACAGAAAACAAAACTTTTTTCCTTCGAGAGTGTAGGTGTATTTTTCTCAATCATGCCCTTATCACGGAACGGATTTGAATTTGTTTTTTTACAGATAATAAGTGGCATCCTTCAATGCCACATAAATTATACGGGAAATACGAGGCGAAGCTCAGGTCACACAAATAATATATTAAAAATACCAATAGGTCTCTATCTTGAACCTCGTGGATACACTCCTATAGAATAATATTAACTTTTATATTACCTTTTAATATGTTTCGTTGCTTATCAATATACATGGCAGTAAATCCTTATCGCGTACCTTATCTAATCCCCATTTTATCAATGTTAAGACGCTTATCACTCGCTGTGACTTTCATTGTAGTTAAGCCAGCGACACGCAAATACTCAACGTCATCAGTCATAATCATGTTGAAGCTAACTTTGTATGAACAGGCAGCTAGCTTCACGACCGACTTATACTGACTGACTCCTCCTGACAATTCAAAAATACCTACAATGGGCTTACTTGAAATAAATAATTTAGACTTTAGATTTTATGAAAATGAACAAAGTTGAGCGTCGAGGTAAATTCACACGACGCGACGGACATATTATGGGCATTGTAAATATACAGCTGTATAACTATGTAATGACAATAAATAAACTTTTTGAAATGTTATAATTATATTCTTCTCTGTAGAAAGGAAAAGAATGAAGAAGAAGAGAAACAAAGAAACTTTAACACAGGAAGTAGAATTATTCAATACAATGAGATAGTAGCCTTTTTTAACAAAATAATTCAATGCCAAGAGAAGTACATTGTTGGTCCTCTTTTGCGAACATATGAGGTGTCCAAATCGTAGACGTACTGTCACAAGGTAACTTACTCTAATGGTATGTAAAGTACTCTAACAAGCAGTATAAAGAACAAGTGTACAAGCTATCGGCCAAAGCTGTAAGACAATGCAATCTTCAACCCGGAAAGCCCAAGACTGGTTATTTTTAAACACAAATCTCGCAGCAGGAAAATAATAAGGATAGAGTAATATCTCAGCGGTTTTTACGCAATTCACGCGCGAAGTAAATTTATTATTTCTTGGAGTCTTCCTATACAATTTATTGCCTATCTTATGGAAACTATTTCTGGATTTAAATTATTTTATATGTTATGTATGTCTACGTAGGGATTTACGGCTGGGCAGACAGACAATTTATCACTTTTGAAACAACTTTTTTCAGTTTTTGAGAACTATCGCTCTAGTGAAATATCCTCGTGTCGCAACCGTTACGAACGTACAATTAATTATTACAAAGTACACCCAGATTCTAAACAATTATCTATATTGATCACAACACTGCTTAAATCGCTGTAACTGATTCTGTTTTTTAACAAGATAACTCCCGCATTAGGAGTGATTCCTGTGTCTCGTCTACTTTTTTAAATATTCAAATTCAAATTCAAATTCAAAATCGTTTATTCATTTAAGACACTAAGTGACATTTATGAACGTTAAATTGAAGCTAGAGTTAAAATCATAGATCGGCGCAAACAGACGCCACAGCATGTGCTGGATTGTCGAGGTGTGTTCAAACATCGGGCACAAAGAACACCCAGGCTTAGGACAATAATTTTTGAACCCACTACACTCAATCAAAGTCAGACAACAATTTCCGTGTGAGCGTAAATTTTTCAATGCGAAGGGAGAACTCTCAGTTATTAGGGTGTAACTCTCAAAGCTGTGCATGTCGGTCGGGCAGCCCGGTCCAATAATATTACAGAAAATACAGTTCTTGGAAAATTGGGCCCACACTTTCAATTTTTTTCAAGCATTATAAATTTTTTTTGGTTACTTGTTTAAGGAACATGAATTTGTAGTCTTTTTCGATTCACTGCAATGCATATATAATGCGGGAGTTGTCTTTAAAAAACTCAAAAAAGTTTTTATTTAACTTAGGTAAACAAAACTGTGATAGTCCTATACCCCTATCCTATCCACTCCCTCGGACGACCCTCCCCACGATCAGAAATACAACTGGCATAGTATTGGTTAACTTCGTATCGTATAAAGTGGGGTTGCTACTCCAAGCGTCTCGAATTCAAGTATAATCCTGCTTGCCTACGTCCCACGTATGCTCCGTGAATTTTTTAACCGATGTCGGCAATAATATACCCAATGCCTGTTCAATCCATTAAAAAAAAATGCTGTTTTCTATTGTTCATTTTTCATTTAGCCCTAAATAACGTGACTGGCAAAATAATGTTGCTTTATTTTTTTTATCATTTACCAGATAAAAGTTAGTAGTATAGCACGTATGATAAGAAATTAAAATAGATTAAAACTCAACATTAGTGATGTGCAGGATATTCGTCAACCATCTTGACGAATGTCGTGTTTAAAATAACACTTTTTGTTTACAATTAATAGTAGACATTGGTTTCTAGGTCTGTAACAATAATTATAGTGCAGTAAAACTAAAAAGCACGTTTTAGTGACAAATCAACCGAATTAAAAGTAAAAAATTGTTCCACTATCCACTGGCTTCAACATCAGACCATCGTTATCACGCCCAATGTATTGGAGTCGACAAAACAAATCATATGAGCCCAAATTTGAGGGGTTTACTAGTAGCCACTAAAGAGTGCCACTATCCACGTCGCGTCGCTCCAAGATGACAAATTATAGTATTGCCAACCAAACAAAAATTATAGTACGCATTGCCAACCAAACAAAAATTCACTACCACTATTTGTTTACATAGTTGGTAGTTAACTAGTTAGTTACAAGAAAAACTAATAAAAGCGACTTAAAAACGGAAACACGATTAAAATTGAACGATCTATATCTCTATATATTAATTTAACAACTATGCATTTAAGAAAAGTGGCGATGACACTAGCACTTCAGCTCACGCCTGCAATAACTACCACCATTTTAGAAATGCTTATTTTGTCTTGTAAATGATAACAATAAATTTCTGTCCTGTCCAGGTGTTTTGCGACATAGTGGTACGTGATGGTGAGATGGTTTGCGTGGAGCTGGTGGCCCGTGGACGAGGCTGCGCGGCACAGGCTGTCATCTTCCTTGGTTCTATACGATACGACATTCTCACCAGGGTGTATGATTCCAGGGTAAGTTTCTCTAAATTTTTGAATGATATTTTTATTTGTTTGTATAGCAATTTCAGCGCCTGCAGTCTGTCTTGGGGTATTCTTCAAGTTACCCGTACATCTGATTTTAACCGACTTCAAAAATGGAGGAAGTTCTTGTTCCACTGTATATTTTTTTTATGTATGTTTGCTGATTACTCAAAGACGCCTAGACCGATTTGGACCACTATTGATTAGGACTCAAGAAGAAGTGAGAAAAGGAATCAAAAAGTTAAAAAGGACCAAGGTGCTAGGCCATTGTTGTTTTTCTATTACACAAGCCTTATTAACGATATGAAATCTAGAAAGCACGTACGTTAGACCGGCATAGACTCGCCCTCCATTACATGGGGTATGGATTTGATGCCACCACATCTAATCCCTACCCCTTTACTTTGAGTCATACAGTGTTGGGTAGAAATTGAACCCACGACCTCTGGCTCAACAATTAGCATCACTAATCAATAGACAAACAGGCGCTTCAAAATCTGTAATGAATTGAGCTCAGGCGATGGACAATGGAATTTGTATATCTGAAACCAACACTGCCTGAAATAAGCTAGCGTATGCAAGTTTAAACAGAGATAAGTTAATAGAACATCAATAAACGAAACGTGTAAGGGTACCGTGGAAGGTTTGCGTGCCTGGATTGCGTAGCGGCGGGGTAATCTGTGTACCCGTGAAAACATTGCGTGCGCGGCAACTGGCAACAAGTGGGCGACGCGACGCCCTAATTGCCGGATACGGGTTATTTAGTACAAGCTCTTTGGTTCCACCGACAGCGAGTGAAAATTATATTCATAATTCCGTCAACGCATTCATTCACTGCCTTCTCTCGATTCTAGTAAGACAGGAATTATGGTACAGGGAGTTTTTATTTTTGTAAAGACGGTTAAGGTTTCGATTGCCGCTCAATTCAGGTATACTTTTGTTCTGGGTGAAAGGTATCTTATGTCTTTTTCTCTAAAATTTAATGATAACCGCTGGAGAAGTTAAAGCATGAAAGACTTACAAACAAAGGAACTCACATTCACATTTATAATATTGTGATTAGAATTGGGATCAAAATTAATAATTTTTAAATTGACAGAACTCAGTCAATGCAATCTTAAGTGCAGGATCGATCTACAAATCGTTTGATACGTGACACAAAAAGGTTTAAAGCCATCCCGTCTAACAGTAGACCCTTTGTGTGTGATGTCTGAGTGTGTTGTCCGATGTGCCGCGTCGTCTACAACACATTCTACAATCTTTTGTTTACAGAATATACAAATAATCTAATGACAAGGTGTTTCTGAACTAAAAACTATAATATATACTTATAAATTTTCGCGTTCCCTGATAATATACATTGGCTCAGTGGTGCACGCCTCGAATCTCTCCGAATCCGCCGAAACGACTGAGCCATTCAGCCTGTGACCGTGGTCAATGCAACCTGGTCGAAACGTCAGGAAAATCAAAGGTATGTAATACCTATTAAATCCTGATCGCGTTAATTCCCGTCAAAATAATTATATTACCATGGAACGAGAAAGTTCATTATTACGCGATTGTCCCGAATTTCAATGTAAATTGCGCGAATATCCTTTTGGTTACCAGACGATTCGACCGAATTGCACTAATGGTGGTCATGGATGGACTGACCCGTCCGTCAGTCCACCCGCGTCCACCATCCCACGATCGGTGCAATTCAATTTGGATCAGTACTATTATTGAGGCATAGGTACATATATTAACGGTTCGCTACATATTTGTGTAAAGATAATCTTGCAAATCTATCGAATAATACTTTTTTCTTTGATAACACATTTGTTGTAATAAACCTCTAACATAAAAGTATTATCTGTTTTGTTTTCACTGTTAAACACAACAAACACAAGCATTTATGTCGTGACAATTGATATCCATCCACATATACCTACGTTACTGCATTGGTACGTTTTATCAATAAAAAATCATATAATGTACATAGAAACAGATACTTATGACTGAAACATTATAATTTAATTACCGCATCACTAAACGTAAATTAATATTTTGGTTGTCATTTATTTCTCAATCATTGGAATTAGAACTTATCATTATGAATATATTATCTAAGTGATAAATACACAAAGTAACCGATCTATAATAATCAATTTAATTAATTGAAATGTTGAGTATCGGAAAATTCGAGTACAAACAGTTTTTTCTTAAGAAATGTTTTTTTTTTATAAACCCAAGGTGACAAAAGCATACGGTGTGATGGTAATTGGAATATAGTAGGGTTTTCACTCGGATGTTGCCAGCCTTATCCCACTCCCATTGTGCTTTGAGACCCGTACTTTCCATTAAAATTACAACTTCATGCGTTCAGTATAGTGCTGTTTAAGTAGTGTAGTGTCGGAAGTCGGCAGGACTTCCGAAAACCGGAAATCCACTGTGTTCTAAGGTTTTTTAAATGGCTTCGCGTTCCGCGTCTTTTCTTATAGTAGTAACTTGGTTTTACGGATGTCACGAAGAGGGAAGCCTGATCGAATGATGATTAATGAACTGTAAGACTACGAAGGCCTCAGCTTTCTTGTGTGTATTAAGTGTTGAGGCTGATATCCTTTCAATACAAACTGGTGGATGATTACTTAACTGTTTGATGTTGTCCGATAAGGTAAGCCTGATATCGATTTGTCTAGTTGCCATAGACATAATGTTTGGAAGCAGAAGAGCAAATTAAAATGTTTTACAATCCTTCAAAGATCGGAGTTTCGTCACTTATATCTATTTATTTATGGGATATTTAAGTTACACGTTAAGAATAATAATATAAAACATAGTAAGTACATCTATTTAGTGAACGTGTAATCCACACCAATATCCGCGTAAAATTATATAATAATTAATATTTGAAAATGAGTATAAATCGAGCGCACAGAGTTTTAAATACTTTTATAAATTAAGAAAAAAAGCTACAGTAGCATACTGAGATTTTAAAGTTTGAATTGCTGCAATTTTGAATTTCGAGTGTGATTTTGCAAAAATATCAATATCTATATATGTGTGTGTGTTGCACGTTTTCAAGATAATTATGGCGCAGAGGTGCCCGTACACCGGCATTCACTTTGCACTTAGCAGTGTTGAACAGCCGAGCGCACTTCGCGCTGGTTTACAGTTCGAGGTACTTACTACATATCACTCAACAAAAAACTTTAAATCTACAAAATATAACCCGAACACTGCAAACGTTACTGCATCATTTCATAATGTTCGTTTTTAATGTATTTTTGCAAATTAAAGACAAGTATGATTAGGTTGCAGTATTGTATGTTATTTGCGCTTTACGCCTACATCTCGTAGACTTGCTTCTGGCCCTAATATGTGATACAAATTTTCACTAACACGAGAGTTGATTCTTTAGCTGAAACACGTTATCTTTTATTTATTAGTTTGTCCTTTTGTTGTTCTCGTCGATTGTCTTATGAAACAATAGGTACGAAAAGCAAATAAATTATTTATTTGCCTTTGTTATACATTTTAAAAGGGCTCGTGGCTAAGTGGTAACCGAGCAGGTTAGCACATTGCAAGGTTAAGTAATACCAGCCAGGTAAGTCTTAGGATGGGTGACCAGATGGGTACCGGAGTGCACGTTAAGCCGCAGGTCCCGGTTGCCATACGAACATCTGTGACATTCGTTACGGGTCGTTGGAGCCCTAAAAAGTCCAACAATCTGGTCTAATTACAGAATTTCGATATCGCCTAGTACTAAGGTTGTGGAGGTCTGATGGCAGTCGCTTCTCGTAAAATATTGAAGTTCGACCCTATCGCAGTTAGAACGAAAGCCGATCGTTGGGGTCGGCTTTCAGTCTACGTTGTCTCTAAGTTGGGAAAAGGCGCGGAGGATGATTTTACAAATTTAAAAGGGTTGCGGCTACTTCACACCTTAAAACCTTCACGGTCGCGCACTACGCGGTTTTATAGGAACTTGATCAAAATTGTGGGAAGATTGGTAACCGTTCCTGAGAAAGTATCGTTATTGATTGCAACGGAACAGTACGGTAGCGATGACTCCAAGCTATATAAAACACGTCCGAGACGAAACAGTAGTAACATGTTACACATACCCACGTGTAGCAATTATTGTGGTGAAAGAAATCGTAACTATATGGTCCCTAAACTGTTTAACAACTTACCGCCAGCTCTTTTGAATAGTATCGTAGTAGTAGTTAGTAGTAATAGAAGTAGTATTTAAAAAGAAAACACAAGAGTTTCTGTTAGAAAAAGTTAGCAATAAAATAACATTGTAAAACCAAAAATTGTCATTGTGTATACGTGGGTGAATATCCTACTAATATTATAAACGTGAAAGTTTGTGAGGATGTATGGATGTGTGGATGTATGGATGTTTGTTACTCTTTCACGCCAAAACCACTGAACCGATTGCGATGAAACTTGGTATGTAGATAGCTTGAGACCTGGATTAACATATAGGCTACTTTTTATCCCGATATTCCCACGGGATCGGGACTTCGCTGGTGTAAACATACTTGGGTAAATAAAAGGTTGGATGTTCTTAATGTTCTTAATGTTTCTTTATGTATACTAGGTGTACATTGTATATTTAAAGGGAGTTGCATCTGCCAACAAACTGTCATGCAGTTTGGCAGAAGTTTGATATTTCTGTAACACTTTAATTATGTTGATTAATTTTTTTTTCATTTTCATTCCTCAAAATTCACATACATACAATGAGTTTTCAAAGTTTGGCGTAAATGACATTATTGATGTTGCAAACATCCACAAACCGCGATAACTACTTAGCATCAAGCAGACCGTTTGATAAATTAGTGAATCACCTCATTTTTCTCTTAAACAGTTATGTCATGTTATATCTTGTCTGTGTTGTAACCGTTGAAGTCTTTAGGTAGACCTGTTTTTAGCAGTCGGCAGTTTCATTCCTCCAGATGATGATGATGATAAAATTGGCAAAGTATATGTATTTTATATACAACACAATTTACTTATATATATATACTGCAAATGGCCTGGCCTGTTGGTCTAGTGGTTAGCGACCCTCATTGCTGAGCCAAAGGTCGTGGGTTCGGTTCGAATCCCGCCCAGGACAAAATAATTGTGTGATGACCATGACCATTTGTTCTGTGTCTATATGCAATTTACCTATAATATATATGTATTTAGAAATAAATAAGTATGTTTTTCAGCAGTATGGTTATCATTGTACAGGTTTTGCCTAGTTTGGGATTAGACGGCCGTGTGTAAGATGTGTGCAGTTATTATTATTATTATATTATATACTGTAATTACTGAGTGTGGCGAGGCAGTGTAACAAAATCCAAGTACATTCGTTATTTATAGTTTAAAGTATATATTTGTATTGAGTTTATTATAATAACTAAATTAGCGTTGTTCGTCCCAACAAGCTATAAAACCTTAAATAAAAAGGACATAAAATATTTAAGACTGTTTGTCTTTAACTGAAGGAAAAATTGTGTATTTTAAAATGGCGTCCAAGGTTACTTGGGTTTTAACTGAAGTCAAATTGTGCACGACCGATCGCCTAGAGGCCTTACAAGACTTACCTCTTAGGCATCCATTAGACGCTCATGCAAACGCCAATCATTACCAAAAGTCGTGATTGACGGATGTTCGTTGGTGAAATAATATGGACATTAAAATCTCATTATGCAACGCTAATGCAGTGATTGACAATCACTGCATTAGACGATAGGTTATTCGTCAATCACCGTTTTGATTGTGGCAAAACTGACAGCAAAACCTACCGTGTAATGGGCGCCTTAGTCTTTACTCATTTAATTCCTAGTTTTGTAGTAACTATATGCCTGACCTCAAAGAGTAATATTCTAGCTATAGCTGTTGAGTCGATCTTTAGCACTACGGCGGCAAACAAACATACGCTAAGCAAATGTTTTTTCTTGTCACCTCTTAACACATGTCGAACAAAATGGAAGGTAAGATATAAACATTTCTGAATAAAGGATTTATTTGCAATTTCATTCGTCGAAAATGTGCTTACCTATATAAATATACAGGCTGTGGCGTAAATAATGGATAACCTTGCACCTGCCGATGAACCTGCCAGTGAGCTATTGGAGTATGTTTTTTATTTTTAAAATTTCGGCCTGCTCTTAGAAAAAATGTTTGTCATGTTTTTAATAAAAAAATTACTTTCACTCACTAATTTTGCTACAGTTGCCACAAATTTTGGAATTTTTGTGTTCTGTTTTTTTTGTAATACAGCTGAAAAGTTTTTGAGATAGGTTAACAATAGTTCCCTATCCGTGCCTCTAATATTGCAAACGATTAACATGAAATGACAAAAGTCTTATTTATAAGGAAGCGGGTGTTTAAATTATTATTACGAGGAAAACTATTAACGACAATTAAATATACACAATGTACATATAAAACACAATGTAAATTGTATATGAAATAAATAAATCAAAATATAGATACACATTTATCATTTATGGATTAGTACCTACTATCTAATTTCTAGTCGATTGTTTTCTTATCTGGTAAAGCGTTAATGCTATTTTTTTGGTGATGTAAATATAAATATATCCCTTAGTCCCTTATGTTGAAAATTTGGTGAAATTCATAACACGGAAACCGTACGTTACGTTAAATTCAAAATATCTTCAATGTAAAGAATTAGACCTGTTACAGTTTTATTATAAAGTATAGATGTATTTTTTCAATCGGGTCAATCACAATAAATGTGTCGGGTCGTTCGGCTCCCTTCAATATGGTTGATCTGTACGATGGCTGGCGTGTGCGTCATGCTCGTGAACGGGTGCCGTTGGTCGGGGCTGGTAATCTCCGGACTGCTATTACTTAAATATGTATAGTAGTAATTAGCGGCATATATTTATATTTTAAAATAATATGTTACATTGTTTTCGCATTTCATTTACGCTTATAAGGAGCGGAGACGAGTATGTCCTCTCCTTCTCACATCTACGTATTTGTTTATACTGCCACCAACGCAATTGTTATAAAGGCAGGGTTAGTACGAGGGCTGCACTAAAAGTATCGAGAATGGAACATTTCTTTTTAATTGAAAACTCCTTGGTTTTAAAAATCGAATACCATTTATTTATTTAAAAAAAGATTCTCGGTCTTGTCACAAGGTTTTGTCAAACTTGTTTAGTCGTTGAGAAAATGGAATTGACTCGAGAAAATTCAAGAGCGATGATTTATTATGACTTTCGAAGTGGTTTAACCCAAAAACAGTGTGTTGACCGGATGATTTCTGCATTTGGTGATGAAGCCCCATCCAAAACCACAATTTATCGCTGGTTTGCTGAATTTCAACGTGGACGTGTCAAGCTCAGTGATGATCCCCGTCAAGGTCGTCCAAAAACTGCAGTCACCCAAGAAAACGTTGATGCTGTGCGTAAGCTGATTGAAGAAGATCGACATGTGACATACCGCGAAATTCAGGCAACTTTAGACATTGGCATGAGTCAAATACAAATAATCTTGCATGAACAATTAGGTGTAAAAAAGTTGTTTTCCCGATGGATACCGCATTCGCTCTGTGAAGAGCAAAAAGCGGCTCGCGTTACTTGATGCGTCAGAACTCTCGAAAGATTCCACGCAGGATCCTCAAATGCTGTATACAACATCGTATCAGGTGACGAATCCTGGATATACGCGTATGAACCCGAAACAAAAAACCAGTCAAAAAGTCAAGTCAAAAATTGTCCGCAAAAAAAATGGTGGCCACGTTTGTCTCCAAAACCGACCATGTTGCGACTATTTCTCTTGAGGGACAAAGAACGGTTAATGCAGAATGGTATGCTAGCATTTGTATGGTATGCTAGCAACTGCAACCGCCGCATCATCCTCCATCACGACAGTTTTTAGAGTTTTAAAGTTTTAAAGAGTTTTTAAAGCAAGAAAACATAGAATTATTAGACCATCCGCCCTACAGCCCCGACCTGAGCCCTAATGATTTCTATACTTTCCCTAAAATAATGAATAAATTGCGTGGTCAGAGCTTTTCATCACCTGAAGAAGCTGTGGACGCTTACAAAACGGCCATTTCGGAGACCCCAACTTCCGAATGGAATGGTTGCTTCAATGATTGGTTCCATCGTATGGAAAATGTGTCAAAGTTCGCGGAGAATACTTCGAAAAGCAATAAATACATTTTTAAATAGTAATGTTGTGTCACTTCCTTGATTCCCGAAATTTTCAGTGCCACCCTCGTATACCTGCATCAAGCTGAGAATAGTAGTGAAAAGTGGCAAGTGTTTCCATAGAAGCGGAGCGGGGCGGAGTAGAGCTGAGCTGAGCTGACCAGAGCTGCATTGAGCCGTGTTCCAATCAGTCAAATTCTATCTCTTGGAGTGATCATACGTCATGTTGTCGGTAAAGAAAAGAGCAGCACTTTTACATCTTTCTCTACTAGAAGATGAAGATTCGGAAGCAGATGAAGTAGAACTGATTGCGTATATTATTTGGGTATATAAAAAAAACATCGATTCTGGATTTGAGACCATATAAAATACCATTCTGAACACGGGGAATTTTTCATGTTTCCAATTTCTTTTTAATTTTATCGCGTAATCATTTTATTTGAAAGTCCGCTCAGGTCCGCTCCGCTCCACTTACACCGTTTCCACTGATGTGGAGTGGAGATTTCGAGCACTGTGATTGGCCAATTCACGGTCCACTCCGCCCAGCTACGCGTCAGTGGAAACGCACCCTAAGCAATTTGACCAGACATTTGTAAAAATCATAAGACGCAAGAAGAGAATGTCCTTGGAGTTTCTTGCCTGTTCTTCTCCACAGGATCTACGTATTGGAACAGGCATCTAGCTTCACTACTGACTTAGTCTGACTGACTCCTACTCCTGACAATTCAAAAATACCTATTATTTTTTTAATTGAAATAAATATTTTTGATTTTGATTGAACCTAAAACGCGACTCCGTCTTTTGTGAGTCAGTTGTGTAGGAAGTTATTATAAAATCGCACAACTGCGCAGAACGAGTGTTTGTCAGCTTTCAGGAATGTCTTTCACGCTTGTTCTGTACATAGTATTTACAATGTATTTAGTTAAATAAATTCCTTGTTTAAATTGTTATAAATTGGTACTCAAAGAAACCACAATGACATGGGCTGCTAGTTCCTATAAATGCTGGCCGGCCTTCAGTTTCGTGCTTGACGTCAGCGTCGCGTTGTGTAATTGATAAGTAGTCGTTTTCCTAACATTTTTTAAACGACTCTAAAGGAGGTTATCAATTCGACACTTATGTATGTAATATTATTACAACTGCAACATTATTCACATAATTATGATGGTCTGTATGTATAATTGTTTGTATGTATTTTTGTCCACGTTATTTTTCCAAAACTAGTAATCGGATTGTGACCATTATGTTTTTATTGTGGTATATGGAACACTAAAATACCATTTTATCACTTTGCTGCGCCAGATACTAAAGAAAATAATTAACTTATCATATCTAACTAAAATAACTGTTAACAAGGTTTAATTCATAATATATTATAAAATAAATAAATGTGTTGAAGGTCTCAAGAAAAATTACATGTATTGTACATCTACAGACAAACAGTATTAACAAAACATATTTAAGTGGTATATATAAATTTTACCAAGAGAATATCATCTTCTATCAAATATTGGACTAGAATCAGACTGAAGAACTGGCCGCTTCTCCGCAGTTTCACCTGCCTCTATGGTCGCTCCTAAAGGTGCAAGCGTGATTTTGAATACCCCATGACCATAGAATTGGGCTACCAAAGAAGATTTCAGAGATTAGTGCATTCAAGGAAAAAAATATATATTAGTATACCAACGGTTTCCAACTCAATATCAGAACACGTGCTTTATTAAGTCGAAGCATGTATCAGCAACAGCCGTTGGACAAATTTCTGATATCAAGATGTTATATAAACAATACTTTATCAACTTCTTTATGTGCTAATTGTTCAATAACGTTGTTTTGAAGCAGGCTCGTTTTCATTCAGATCGTGCACCGCTAGCGATACGATCTAGAAATTGTTAATAGGCACGCGGACCTGAGTCCATTGTGTAAGTTGCTACGTAAATAGAAATAAATAATTTAATACCGATGATGAGGAACTTCAACAACTGTTCCGGTTCTAGTTTCATATTAATTCATGTACGAATGTGCAGTCAGACATATTTTCAAGGTTATTGATAATAGTTAGTCATGAGCTCCTGTGTTTGCTATATTTAATAAAACATAGGTATCTACTAATAAACTTTAGTAAAATATAATACATATGTGATATTTAGCTATGGTATGCTTGGTTTTTTTCTACCTTGACACGTGTTAAATAGCATAATTGCGAGTGTTGGGACTGAACATACTTTAAATAAAATAATGCACATTTAGTGTAAAGCGGTTAGGTAGTCACTGTGGGGCTGAAGCAGGATACTCATCACCAAAAAAGTTCAAGGTTTCTCTTTTTTACTTTCTATTAATCCTTGCTTTTAAAATCTATATATAGTGAGTACTTTGATAGTTGAAGTCCTGAGAACTAGTGTATAATCTATGCTGAGAACTGTACTGCAAATGTATTCCATAGCACATGGTAATAAATTAACTATGACTGAAGAAATTGTATATAAATAATTGATAACAGTTTTGAAGATAAATGTTGGAACTGCTTATCGAATGGTAGTAAATAAACGGTGATTTATGATATTTGTGTGTTGGTAGTTGGAATTTTGCAAAACAACTTCAACACTGACCAGGTCAGGGTTAAGTCTTCATTTTTTACTTGACAAGATATCCTTGATAAGAGAAACAAATTGATCAGACAAGATTAAGATAAATAAAAAAAAGGCTTCCAACCTACCAGTCTCCAGATTTTTATTTTTTTTCATTTTATTTATTTTATATCTTATTGGTTATGATAGGAACGAGCGCATAAATTAATATTATTTTTATAATAATATAATAATGTAGATAGGCGTCGCCCGCTAATGTTTAAAATTGTTTGTTGTTTCAAGTTCAAGTTTTATGTATAAATACAGTATTATTATAATATTCAACTAAAAAGACGATGAAACTGTCCATTGTCCTTCCTACCTATCATAAATTGTTTCTAACTATGCTTATTTCTCTTTATAATGTGAAGTACAAGAAAATAAAGTTTTATCGATCTAAATGTAAATGATCTAAAGCTAACTTTTTTCTATAACTTATACCACAATTTTACAACTTTAAGAAAAACTATCGTAGAGGTCAAACCTCTACTTTGCTTATGTTAAGAATGAGAGGACTAGACAATTTCCACTCATATTTGGTATATACATATTTGTCAGGTAGGTAGGTACCTCCCAGGGTCTCCATTAGAGCTCCTTAAGGTGGCGCTGTTTTGTAATGTACCACTCTATTTGCCGCGTTTGTGATACGGAAAATGTGTTTTATTGTAAACTTATTATACAGTTGCTAGGCACTCTGTATAGAAAGTTCCAGATGGTCTGTAACGTAAATTTAACTCTGCGGCCATTTAATTACACTCCCTAACATAAATAAGGCTTCGTGTTCATATGATGAGGTTTCTTTGAGTCACCGCTATAGACAAACTCATATTGATTAATATGTAGGCGAATTGAAACAGCTTCTCTGTATTTCTGAATAAAAATAGCATGACAAGCAATTTTTGATGAGAATTCTAGTAGCCTTGATGAGTCTGTTTATCTTTCGGCACAAGTGAAACAGTGAAGATGCGTTTATATTTTTATTTATTATTGTTTATTGTAGTTTGTTATTTATAAATACATATAATATTGAATCTATTTCTATCTTTAATTAACCGACTTCCAAACGGAGATTCGGTATTCGATCTGTATGTAGGTATGTTTGTATGTCCGCGATTTTCTTAAAAAGTAATTGAGCAATGGTCATGATTCTTTCAGTAACGTATTCTACATATTTTCAGGAAGGTTTTAGTATATAACAAATACATTAGATATTTATTACTTTTATTTTCAATTATTTTGAAGTTTTATATTGGACGGGTTTTGTTAACTCATTATCTGTGTTTTAAATTTATCTGTGGAAAACGTACCTACGTTGTTGTACGTTTAGCATAAACAGTAACTGTTTAATTTCTACGTAACAATATAGGGCCAATATAGTTTAAACATCCCTACGCGTTTCTTACACAAAAGGAGGAAATAAATTTATGGTGTTGTTTTATGAGGCGTCGCTAAGCTTCACCCCTCCCCCTCTTTCTTAACGCGCTACTCTTGCCAAGACCTTGAACTTTAATGCTCTCCCTTCCTTGATAAGACTCGGAGTCTTTGAACGGATATGGTTCAGCCAGCTATGTTATGTAAATATTTAAAACCTTGACTGGAGCAGAGACCGGTGTTTTATTTGTTAGTATTTTTGAGAATTTAAGCACGTAATTTATATGCCTATTAGGCAGGCATCGCCCAACTGATGGTAAGTCAATTATCGTCGGAATTAAAATAGACTTAACCGGATAGTGCGGATTCGATTTTCACCTTTAATTTCTTATAATGTTCTAATTCATGTTATTAATTCTTGTTTTTTGGTACAAACGAATTTAGAATTTTACCATCACTGAAATCCAAGTGTGTTGTGACAAAATTTGAATACACTGCAACGCAAATTGTTGACGAGACAATATCCTTACAGTGTTTTGTTTTAAAACGATATCAGCACATTATTATTACCGGGACAGTTTTGTCACAGTATAATATATCTTGCTTAGCTAGTATGTATTGTATGTAGTTTTATTATTAATAAAATAAAAAAATGTATTAGTTTTGTACTGACTTTCCCAACAACTTAGGTACCCGTGACTTTTGATAGGATATTTGGTGACTTTTGTGTTCAAATCTTATAAGAATAAATCAATTATACTGCTCCTCATTTTTCTCTTTCTCCTCCACAAGTAATGGCCGTGGTACAAATGATTACATTATCGCTAATCTTTGGCGTAAGAGAGTGCATCGCTAGTGGAGTTCGAGCCCTCAAGTGGATGGACTCTCGTGTATCATAGGTGGTCAAACTTTCAGAAACTTGACGAATCCTGCGGCCTGGGTAACTACTAGAAAAGTCCTAGAACAGCTCTCTTAAATGCAAATACTTCCAACTATGATTATACGAATTAGCGTGACGAATTGTTTCATCGGTCTGATGAGAGAATCCGACACGCGAATCGTGCCGCATTGGCACAGACGACCGTTAACAACACATTAAAGACAGGAAGACAGTTCCGTTTACGAATAAATTGCGAGTCCTTTAGCCATGAACACCTTCCTAGCTAACTGTGTCATTGGTACTAATGACCCCATGTTACTATCGCCGAACACCGGCTAGAACAAACAACACAGTTTATAGGCCAGAGAAATGCGAAGTTAGGTATTTTTTAATAGACAATTTTTTAATAGTAATAAACAATAATACAACAATAATAATAACTCCACACATCTCACATCGGCCGTCTGATCCCAAACTAGGCAGAGCCTGTACTATGATAACCAGACTGCTGATAAACATACTTATATATTACTAAATATATACATATTATAGATAAATTACAACCCAGACACAGAACAAATGATCGTGCTCATCACACAATTATTTGTCCTAGGTGGGAATCGAACCCACGACCTTTGGTTTAGCAGTCAAACACATTTAACAATGATAAGGCCCGTCTGATAGTATTGCAATCGGTCAGTGTGAGGGGTTGTACGGATGACGTCACCCCCTAACTGCGGTCGCCGGGTTCGATCTGGACGCAGTATTAAAAATAAAATAACCTGACGTTGACAGGGTGTATGTGTGTAATTAATGGCAGACTAATTGATCGTGTGGTAGTACGTAAATTGGGTCGTGTACTATGTAAGCAGAAGCGGTGCGATGACGTCAGAGCCGCCCACGCCGCGTTGCCATCGCACTCCGGTCACGGAGCCGTTAGAACGAGAGTTATGGCGTCGCCACCCCCGCGTGAGGGCTACCTCGGAATTCATTCATGTTTTTAAAATCGGATTTTATACAGAGTCGGAGGTCCTAATCCGTGTAAACATCAATTTCAAGGTCGTCGATACTTCAGTCTCATGGAATGCGATATTTATTTCAAGTATTATTGGACTCCGTATTTTTAACCTACTACAAAACAGATTTTGTTTTTTAAAGTATTATGCCGGTAGCTTAGGAATATTTCGTATGCATTAATGCCGCGTTCCAATAGACAAACAACGATTCGTTTTGCTTACGGACGGTAAAATTTTCTTTGAAAATTCAACGAAATTTTACCGTCCGCAAGCAAAACGAATCGTTTTTTGTTTATTGGAACGCATTAATCAATTTAACAAGACATAAATCATTTTTTATTGGTCTAGTATGCATTTATGGTTAGATAACCAAAAGTAATGTACTTTCTGTGGATAGTCAGTAATATTGTTCTATCTTCTCAACCACAGGAGCCATAAATACGCTGCCATGTAGCCTCTCTCGATGTTTAACAGCGATTATCACATCCTACTAGCTGTTGCCCTCCACTTCGTTTCTAGTGAAATCTATCCCAATTAATAAATTTTTCGTCCTGTAAGAACCTTCTACAAAGTACAAAGTATTAGAAAACATTAAAAAAATATGAATGAATTCGGTTAAGTCATTCTCAAGTTATGGCGTGACCAAGGGAAATAAGGGTTAATTTTTATAGGTAATTATAATTATGCTATTGTTTTTTCTTGTTAAGATATACTCAGTAGCTACTCAGAATGGTGTCTGCAAATGTACCAAGTAGTCGGCAAACGGCAATAGGTGCATCTCATCACCTTTGACAAACATTACATTTTGCCAAAATGGGAGGCGTATAATACAACTCGGTACTTTGGGATATACAGTAAATGTAAAAAATAGATGCTTGCTTAGTTTACTTTTTAGAATGTTTTTTTTTAGAAATGCTTAGTGATTGCTGTCACGTTAGACATATTTATTCACTCATACATTAACGCCTGTATCAACAGCATATGTATAATAAAACTATTACCAAAATCGTACTAATTATGAATCCACTAACTCAAGTGGTTGCTCCTTAGTCAGTCAGTTTCGTAAGTTTAATTAAGTAAATATATTTATAAATACAAAATATTCATTTTGCATTTTTATATACTAATTATAGGGGTGGCGGTTTCTAGATAGGTGCCTATAGGAATGTTGCGAGCAGTGGCTTCTGACATCAGTGCCCAGAGCACACACATCAATGTGTTAATCATGTAACGAACCACGGCAGGCTATACGTTAACGTTCACCCTCACTTGACCTAAATGTTTTATGGCACATGACGTATTCCAAATTAGGTGAGGTCAGTTCCCAACGAATGCACAATTTAATTCCCTATATAGGCATCCCTATAATATTTATGGTCACGAACCCGCTCCTAAGGGTCTTAGCGTGATCTTAAATAGCCTTCGTCTAGAATTGAACTATCAAATACAAAAGCAATTTTTCATATACATCTATATGTAAATTAAATAAATAAGTAAATAATAAAAAATAAAGAGTAAATTCTATAATTTAGGGCGTTTAAACAAACAAACAAATAACTCATCACCTTTATTATTCGGACTTCGTAAGGGGTTCCCTATCATTTTCACCCGATTAGGCTTGGTAACCTATTTTCCTTGAAAAGGCATATTAAAAGTTATAATTTCCATTAAAATTATCCGGTTACCGATGAAATAGGTTGTATTTCAATTTTGAATTGCAAATTACCCCCTCCTTTATTATATTTACATATATTTTGTTTTTAGAGATTTCACTGCCTTTATATTACAAAGTTTGAGCGGGTTACTGATGATATAGGTGTTTTTGCGGTCGGCTCCTGTTCTGCAATGAACTGTTTGTATTTGTAACATTTGGTGTTAAGCACCCCACGTTTTTTACAATCAAAAATTATTTTCTACTCTTATTTAGGTTTGCTATTAAAGCTTGTATTTATGATTATTTTAAGCTATATTCTATTTTTAATTTTGAAAAGTACGATCAAAGATTCCGTTATATAGATAGAATAGATAGCTAAACTAAAGCGTGTAAAAAAACTGAATATCTCAATGCTTGTAATACGATAGTATTTCGATTGTGTACTCAACATTCTGTGTACAAATGATTTGTTCAATATCGTAGGCGTCGCGGTGTCGCGACCATGCGATATCCCCCTTCTCCATTTGTCTGTCCTACTTCATTGTAACCAGAGCCTGTCCATGGTAGGGCTGCTCGAATGAATTCTATACGGATAACGGAGTATAGATATTATTAATTGATATGAAGAAAATTCTTAATGTAGGACCATTGTTTTACCTATATTTATAGTTGAATTGACTTCGTTTTCTTTTAATTTAGTTTGTGTTTGTAATGCAAATGAGAGATCGACTAAACAAAAAGTGTAAATATTAGACTTTTAGGTCGCTACTCTTCATGTATATTAGTTAATTGAGTTAAGAAAAAAATAATGTGAGTGGTGGGATTTCTCTCCTTAGTTACTATTTTTTGTATTGCGCTAAACATTGTTTAAAAGGACGCTTTCGTCAACAATAGATTAGTACATACGACCTTATTAAATAGTTCATGACATCGTTTAACATTATGCACCAACTTTTAAAGATATATATAAAGAATTTAGTATGTAACCAGCTATACCAACACAAACTTAAAACCACCTCCATGGAGATGAAATACGACTACGTCACTTTTTATAAAACAAATATTTTATAGACTGTAATAAAATATTAAATAAAAAAAATGTTCTCCTTGAAAATATAAATTGTTGGATGTTTTTCTGTCAACACACGCATTTACTTGCATGGTAACACTGGTAGTGTAAAAAAAATTACTGATTGAATCGGTAGTGCTTATAATAAATACCACGGAAGGTTACCGAAAGGTAGGTTGGACGCACTTCTCTAATATACTCTTTTATTTTTGTTATAATGTTCATCAATCATTGTCACTTATAATGATGCTCTGGAATAACAGTAAGTTGGCAAGTAAACGAAGGTAGATGACCGAATGCTACTCTCGTAAAACTGGAGTACCGATACATAAACATCTTTTGTGTATATTATTGTTCGTCGTTAGGGCAAAGTCGCTACACGAGTCAGCCTTTTGTTGTTTCATTTTCTTTCTTATATTTTTGAGTCACTAATAATAATTGTGTCGTACACAAGTTGAGACGCCACAAGGTCAAAGTTTTGGTTAGATTTCATCATCCGTACGAATACCGATGTACGTAGAAGTAGTGTCGGCTGGCTTCCGCCCACTATGTTACCTAATAAAAAAAAAACAAGTTTTGTTAAGACTGTAGAGGCTATAAATAGCATCTCTTCAACTTGTACCTATGTGGAATGTATCACTGTGTCACTGTGTAGCATAACACAGTATCAAATAAAAAAATGAATTCGATACCTAGAAATGTGGTAGTAATAAAAATATCTGTTAATGTGGTAAATGTGCGCAAAATCGCGTATCGCGCTGTACATATAATCTCAAATTAACGTGGGTGACACCCGCCCATTGCTATTAATAAATAATACACACACTTGTCTAAATTTGTACTTTAAAACTTTTGTTTAAACAGAAATAACTAAAAACAAACAAGGCCAGCCTAATGTCATGAGTCTACCGGAGCTTGAAAATAAAATGGCAACACCAAAACTTGCATTGTCAGTCCTTCTATCCACCAAAGGCACAAACAAAAATACAATTCTAAGCTGGTTGGGTTGGTTAAACACGTTTTTTTTTGTAGGGCAAAGATTCTACCTCTGTTCTTGGGCTCCAGTTCTATATTTTTCTTTACCTTTGTAGGGGTTAATGCAAGTGTTTTGTTGATATTAATATATAACATTACTTCTCCGAAATGAAAACACTTCATAAATCATTAACCCAGTAGGCAGGTGCTATAATACAACATCGTTACACTAACAAATGTTCCTAATACATTTTATACTTTAGATTTTATCGGAACCGCTTACACAGTGTGTACAACCAAAATTGTAACCAATTAAAAAACAATAAATGTCATGACGATTGATGGCATTAGAATTTTGAAGCCACTAAACTATCGCGTAGTACATCTTTTCGCATTGCGGGAGTTTTCCTGTGGTTATTGCGTGCTTACAATTTATTTACATAATTAAAGTGTAGTTGAGGCAGACTCTGTTTACTACTGGCTCGTGTTTATATGTTGCTTCTCATATCAACCGCCCGATGACAAGACTGACAAGTGACAAAGACTATTTGTTTGTGTATTCAGTGAACCGGAATACAGCCAAACCCATTCATTGTGTATTTTTTTTTTGCTGCATGAATAGGCACAAGAAACATTGTAGGTTTTTTGTAACTAGTAGGTAATTTAAAAGATTTTAGGTTAGTTTAAAATACGTAGTGAGAATATCTTAGTAGTTGTCGCTATGAAATTTTTAGTGTTATTGTTTTACGGGACGGGTGAATTTATGATGTTTTTCTCGTTACTCGTTTGCACGAGAGGCGAGAGAATTACCAGCTTGGACAACCAACCAAACAATATAAACAATAATAAAAGTATCACAGACTTCAAAAAAATACCCAAATCGCTTCAAGTGTGCCTATAAAGTTTGAAGAGTTCCCTCGATTTTTCCAGGGTCCCATCATCAGACCCTGATCTGATGACCATGGGACCACCTGGGAAGTATACCCTTTCAAACAAAAGAAGACTTTTCCAAATCGGTCCAGGCGTCTTTGAGTAATCGGTGAACATAAATAAAAATATATACAGTGGAACATAGAACCTTTTCCTTTTTTGGAGGCCGTTAAATTAAAAGCAAGAAAAGAGTTCCACTCTCCACCTTCTGCATCCACCCTCCGAGTATCGTTCCTAAGCAAACCATAACTGTTGGACTCGTCCAACTGGAGGGGTTTACTAGTAGCCACTGAAGGGTACCACTATCCACTTCCAGGCTCCATTATCAGATAAGCTCCAACATGCCAAATATAGGATTATCATCTAAACTAAATAAACATACAAAGTTTTAATTTGGCACGACAACTAGAAATAGGTTAAAATTGATTTCCAAGATTTGTTTACATAGTTAATGTGAAGCTAATTAAAGAATTTAAAAATTCAAAAAGTTGGTAGTTACAAGTAGGGCTGCCATCAGTTAAATTACCGACACACCGGACAAACATTTCAAAAACCCCGGACTTAGAAATTAAGCTAGTGCGAGTCTGACTCGCGCACCGAGGCCGCGATGATTCCGTAAGCAAACAAACTTTAAGTATGTAGTACGTCTATTTCGGTAATCAATTCGCGAAGATTTTTGCCCGTCTTTTCCGAAATACAAACTTAAGTTTGCAGTTCTAAAAATATTCTCCCATACATCGATTTACGACAAAGTCATCTTTCCAACCATTTTGCGGTTGGAAAGATGATCTTGTCGTAAGTTTGTAATCACGAAAACAATTTTTTTTTGTGATGTAACAAACAACAAATTATCAATTTGTTGTTTGAGGAACGGAACCCTAAAAAATTTTTTTCGAAGAGACTTAATAGCAGGGTCACCTCTCTCGTCGAATAACACAAAATATAATACCAAAAACATAAAACCTAAAATAATACCTACTGTTCTAGTAGTAATCAGACTTTGCGTAAAAAAAACTCAGCAGTTTGCGTATCGGATTTCAGCAAACCTCACTATCAACGAAGGTGGCACAACGCATGTCCTTCGGTCTTCTCGGAGGTAAAACTGCCGCCCGCTGTGAGTTCGTACGCATGAAAGGGCCTAGCGGCAAGGGCCACGCCGAGATGGCGGTATCAAGACCTCGCACAGCTGGTCTCGACACACCCACCTCGGAACCTGGACTGTCGGCCACTGACATGTGGGACAGCGATTGGGATGAAGACCCTGAAGAGATGTTCATGTATAGACACCAGGTACATCTATACAGTTCTCTAAGTTCTTAGCTTCAACGCTTCAACTGACACATCCATCAGGGGATTATTTTCCACAAATGATGACACTCTAATTCACTGTTATGGTGGATTTTTCTCCTCATGTTATAATGTTCTACTTTGATCCAGCAATAGCGGCAGTTGAATACAATCCACCTTGACTTGTGCAACATTTCGAAATAAAATGTTAATCCATAAACAATTTTCGTAACTATAGTATACAAATCTACTTATAATCCGAAAAATGATCAAGACTGGTTGAGCATACCTCGTTAATAGTACATTTTAGAAAAGCAAACTAACAAATCAATAAAGTGGCTTTTGCTGGAATAATGAGTAGAAACGAATCCACCAGTGTATTGGTTAAATGTATGTTTGTTTTTGACACTATATAAAAAAAAAATGTTTTTGAATAAGATAAAAATTTGGAAAGTGTTTTATTAACGACAATTTTTTGAGCCTCTCCTTTGCAATGTTCCAGCGTCGTCTTAGCGATCCATCAGCGAACATAAACAACTACGCTCGCGGCGGCTGGCGCACGCGAGATTCTCGCGACAAGTCGCGCTCCGAAAACGAGGGGCTGGACTCCTTGGTCAACGGGATCGCAGAAGTGGAAGCGGGAGACCTTAGGGATGGTCAGTAACTATATTCCTATTCTAGAGGGGCTCGCATATGTTATTGTATTTATTCCACCATTTTATTCGCTTACCCATTTTATTTTGTTACTTTTGGTTAAAAGAATTAATAATTAATTATAAGCATCGAAACGAGGAAATACCGACAATACAAACTTAAGGAAAAATATTCTGTGTCCATTTGCAATGAGTGGTATTAATAAATGTGCTAAAATTCTCAAATTGTTTAGAACGATACGACAAAAAAAAATCGAATACACACGCGTACAAGTATTAAAATGTTTCTAAAACTATGATGGTAATTAATATGTATGCGAGCCCCTACAGGCCGTGTCCACTGCCTCGTTTAGGATTGTAGATGTTATGTAACATAATTATTCATTCTAAATACATGTATTTTTATTTCAATCTTATTGGAATTTTGTGAATGTCGATAAGGGCCTTCAATGGAACAGATTGTGTACATAAACTGACATTGAAGGCACTCGGTCAATGACTTGCTAAACCGACACGAATTATTTATTAGTATTGATTGTATTTGTTATTTTTATGTTCGATGAATTTGGCAATGGACAGGTAATCGGTAGTTGTTTGTTTGTTGTGCTTTTTATATGCTTATTTATTATGCTCATGTTATTGGAAGAAGCATTTTGCAAATAAGTCTAATATGTCGGTTTGTATTGCCGCTTATTGTGCTTATGCGGTCTACAATCGTTTTTTTTTTAATATAATTGTTACAGCTAAAAAAAAAGCGTTGTTAGACTTGTTTGCATGTGTTATGTTAAATGTAGTACACTCGCATGTATGTGTAGTTGTAGTCCCACAGCGCTAGTGCCGTACGATCGTAGAGTAGACGCTCGGAGGAAGCCAGGTGTCGCACGCCCGTACACTCGATATGAGAGTCGCCAGTAGACAGATGGAAAATAGTCGGAACGATCGCGCGACTAGCGTTGCCAGATACAAATACAATAATGGGATAAAAACGTATTTTTTTTTTGGTTCATACGGGATTTATAATCGTCCGTTCATAAAATCGGTATATTCCTTCGGTGACCAAATCGTTCTTAGATTTTAAAAGTCCGGAACTTACCGCGAGTTTGGCAAATATCAGGCAACGCTGAGCCCGACTGAGTCGCGCAATCGCGTTCGGGTCGCTAACGGCGCGTGTGTTGTTCGTAGAGCGGCGCACACAGGCTTCCTCCGCGCCGAGCCGCCCCCGCGCCGCGCCCGCGCCGCACATGCGGGACGTGTACCGCCGCGCCGTCGACGACGTGTCGTCCCCCGCCTGCCTCGACACCGTCACGCCGCGCCGCCGCAGCGCGCGCTCCGCCCCCGGCCCGCCGCCTTTGCGCCGCGCCGGGCCCTCCTCTCCCGCCTCCGCCGGCGACTGCGAGCTCGCCGCCGACGCCGGGGCCCTAGAGACTCCCGCGCCTCGCGGAGACTCCGGCGCGTCGGATACCGTGGCCGGTCGCGTCGTGTGCGGGGAGGAGGAGCTGCCGGCCGACGCGGCGGAAGGCGGCGGGCCCAACAGGGGCGCGCGCGCCTACTGCACCCTGCCGCGCAAACTGCGCGGCGTGGCGTCGGCGCTGTACCGAGACGTGGCGCTTCCGCCGCGCCGCACGACGCCGGACGGCACCGACATCTACTACTGGTGCGACGTGCCGAGACGACGTCGGCGCACCGGTACACGCCATACGCCTCACCGCACAAAGCTCATAAACATACGCACTCACATAATTATTCTGATATGCAAGCACACGTAAAAACAAAACTAACTATTTTTACGCACAACCTAATTCACACAAATGCTTACACGTCAACGAATACGCTAGCGCGAGGACAACGTACACCCTATACATGCGCCCGCGCACGAGGCCACACACACGTACGCGTACACATAACTACACTCATCTAAAACACAAACACCTAAAATTAAAAGAGATAGGATCCAATACACCCCTCAACAAGACATCAATTAGACAACACTCCAAAAATTTCCTCCTTATAATATAATATGCTGGCAAAACCATCACATTTTCCTGAAACTAGCAAAACAATGCTTACAATATATATTTTACTGCTTCTGTGATTTTTATGGCTTTATAACCAAATATAACTTTATTGTGTGAGTATAACTGCATTTATTTGTTCGATAATGAAACCATTTTCCATTTAATGTCTTGTTCTTGAAGATTATAGTTTTATTGGAAGCCTCTTAACAAACCCTTTATTTTTATTGGAAGCCTCTTAACAAAACACGAAGCTATAACGACTGCCTAATATCAAAATATCTTCCGAATTAATTCTCGGAAATCTATCTCAACTGTTTAAATTTATATTTTGATTCAAATTCACTAATCAAATTAAAATCATGTATTTAAATTAAAATATAGCTAATTTTGAGTTGTGGGGAATAGGAGTCAGAATCAGCCAGCCGTGAAGCTACACATTTGCCTGTACAACACTAACACGAGTCTATTATTAAATCACCGTCGAGGATACGTGGAAGTTCTCTTACGACATTTAATTTTATGTGTTTTGAAATAGGAATAATAAATGTTAAGAATGACGATCACCCCTTAAGTAAACCCAAGCATGAATGTTGTCATCTCAGAATACCATTTGACAGATGTTCAAAGTCAGTTATTGTCCTTATCGACGCATGGCCATTTTTTTTCCATCATAAACACATACTTTAGAGTTATGTTATGACTGTAGTTTTATTCAAACTATATATATTTTTAGCTAAAAGTTATCTCACTCTCTTTAAGTATATAAGTAAAAATGACTAACCCTTCAAATATCGACAGTAATGAACACACCAGTCGACTTACAGGTAACAAATATTTAGTTAAAAAACAAACACTCGAGGATTATGTGACTAAACGTGGTGGTATGTTGGTGCAGAGTTGGACGACGGCGCGTACAACCCGCTGTGGGCGATGCGCGGCTTCACGCAGACCTTTGCGCTGTGGAAGGAGGGCAAGCGCCAGCAGTCCACCCCCCTCAACGCCTACCTCACCTACGTCACGCTGCCCTGGTGGAGCATCGCCAAAGGTACGAGTACCTCTTCGTCTCATGAACTTACACTTCACACAACAAAGAAAAAGTCACCTTTCAAACAATAGAAACTAAATCAAAATTGATCCATCCGTTTAAAAGCTATGATGCCACAGACAGATACACACGTTAAACTTATAATACCTCTTTTTTCGTCGGAAGTTAAGCATTAATGCTGAAATGCAACTAAAAGAGAGCAACCTGCTTTTGAACGACGGTACTGTTGTTTGTATAGTACGCCTATGGCCATGCCAGCAACTAGAGATGTACCAGCAAACAAAGGCTCAACTTCAAGCGCCATTACTTTGTGAATCAGTAATCATTTTTTTTACTGTTTAGAAGGACCCTATTTATGACCCAACAATAATAATAACATGAAGCACCTCACACACGGCCGTCTGATCCCAAACTAGGCAGAGCCAGTTATGGTAACCAGACTGCTGATAAACATACTTTTATAGTACTAAATACATACATATTATATATAAATTACGCAGAGAAACAGAACAAATGATCGTGATCATCACACAATTATGTGTGTGTGTGTGTTTGTCCTGGGTGGGCATCGATTCCAACACCTCTGGCGTAGCAGTCACCACTAGCTGCAAGTTATAATTAAGTTAAAAATAAGTCAACATTATTCCGTAACAGAATGTTAAAGGACCTTCTTCGTTTAAAGTATCAGAAGAATATGAAAATGCTAATAGAAGTTTTGATAAACATTTTGAGGTAGATTTTGAAGAAAAGTCTTCCTATTGATTTTGTACCAGTTGTCGAGTTTTCCAAAAAAAAATCTTCACTAGTTATGATCCCTAAACCCCAAAACAACCGTCAGTTAAAAAGTTTTACAAACTTGGACGAAAAATCAACAGGGCAAAAATGAAGGTTAAGTTCGTGAATGGGGGATATTCCCCCAAAGGGGTCCTCCCTCTTGGGGGCAGATTTTCAAAAATCTGTTTTTTCAACATAACTTTTTTGGACCGTTTAACTTTAATAGCACGCCCATTGTAAATACAAACATTTTTTAATTTGAACCCTAAATGATTCCATCCTTAACTTCAAAACAAAAATCATAGCTCCGAAACTGTACGTTTTTACAATCGGTAATATTTTAAAATGAAAGCAAATTTTTTATTTTACTCTACAATGTAGACATTTAAAGTTTTTAATGCGATTTATATTTTTGGAGATAAAAATAAAAGTAAACACGAAATCTACCTCTGCGGGCCTGCTGCGGGCCAGGGTTTTTTCTATATTGAACTAGTTTTGTAAGTCTTTAGTTATATTTTTTTATACAACTAAGTTAAAATGCAATTTTCCAGATGGCTAGCGACTACCAAAGTCGACTCACAACGCCAAACACGACTCCTTAAGCGGATGGTTCTCTAAAAGGATGGACTTTGCCCTACTGCGTACAAAATTCACATCTTTATTCATATATATCTATATTAAATTTAAGTCATATTTTTCTTTCATATTTCAGATATCCTGGACCACCGCGAGGAACCAGTACTTACGTTTTGAAAGGAAACAACCGAACATTTACCACTACAGTGTCACCTAACGACCCGACGACACCCTCGCGACTCCCGCACGTGAACCCGACGACTACAGTACCCCCCTTAGATATAAGCAAAGCGAAGCACAAATCATTAATGGCCTGGCTGACAGGGACATAAAATCCCGTCTTACTTACAAAAGATATATTTACATTCCTGGTCAGAAGACTGAACGGCTCGAGTACAAGAAACAGTTAATTTTTTTCATGTTGACTTTTCACGCTTTTATATCTGACATAATATTTAGAATTATTTGATGCTTGCATAGTTTTAACTGCGCTACTACAGACGGCAGAGTGGGGCCAATGTCGGCCGTAATAGGTTAAACTTGTCTTAGGTCGCAATGGTGCCTATTTTGAACCGTAAAGACGAACTCTTTCTTGTTATGTAATATGTTTACTTTGCAAAAATGTGTATGTATACTCAATCTATTTTCTTCAAGTATGCGAAAGACTGGTTCGATTATTCACATAATTGTTCCTATAAATTTTAACGTTATTGAATAATAATAGTGCTTTATTGTTACAATAGTTTGTTTTTCATGACATCGCTGCATTATATAAATTATGGCCAATAATTTATGACGACTTTTAATTTTTAAGGATTTTCTATTTCTTGTTAAGTAGGTACCAGAAATCTACAAAGTTAAACAACAGAATAATGAATGAAAGTATTGTACGCGAATAGTGACTTGGTGCTACAAAAAAAGCAGTTCGTTTTAAAAGTCGTATCCTTTATGTATTTTGGAAATATTAATATTAATTTACCTGAAAAAGTAAATACAGACATAATTTAATAGTAATAGATAGAATAAACTAACAATTTTTAATCTGTAAAAGTATGATGCTATGATGGAGAGTTTTCATCTTTTATATATTTCACTATAATTATAATAAATATAAAATCATGTGGATATTACCTTTTTATAGATACTATCAGTTTTTTATCTTTGGTGACCACCTACGATACAACTAGCGCCATCTAACGAAGACTATATGAACTAAGTCAACCATTTTTATTATGATGTTTGCAACAGAACTGTTGTGCCGTAACCTAACTCGCCAGACATTATATGCTTGAGTAACACCACACCCTGTTACTCTATCAGTCTGTAAACGACGTTAATACATATCTGAACTTATTAGATATTCAGAAACTTTGAAGGTCCTATTTTATGAACTGTATGTATGTGTACTGTAGTAAAAACAATCTTGACTCCTAGGTACAAGTTGCGGTCAGATTTGAGCCAAAGTTGGAATTTGCATGTTTACTTTTTTGTAAAATGCTATTCAGTGGTTAAGAGGGCAATTACAAAAAACGACGGAAATATGCGTTAAGATTCCTACAGTAAACTTATTTACTCGCTGTACACTCGGCCAAACACCTTTTTTTGTGTTAGCGGCGCATCAGTGTTTTGTGATACTTCAGCGATTAAATAACTTAGCTTTAGTCATAGACGCAACAAGTGAAATTTCTACTATTGCAACTTGCTTGCTTTTAACTCTGATTGCATTTCTGTCCCATCTGATCAAATTTCATCCATTGTAAAAAAATCAACATTTACTTGACAAAACGTAACATATTTTTAAAACAGCAGCAGTTCCTTATTACCAATCATTGAAATATACCTGTATATATGTATGTACAATATTAAATAGATACTTAAATTCTAAATATATTGCTAGAAGTATGACTTAATGCTGAGCACGAAAATACACTTAAGGTTGGGGCAGACAGCGAGCGGGGCAGGACGGCGACGCGGTGTGAGCGATTAAAATGCACTAACACCGAGCGACGATCGAGATCTTTTATAATCTATATTAACTAGTACCACAGAATACATAACAGTACAAGTACAGAAGACTCACTCCGCAAAATCATTTAAATAAATAGCGACTCTTGCTCCGACACAATAAAGACACAATTCAGATCGCACAGCCCTAATTACCTACAGTTATATTCATCTAGAAGTTGCTTCTATCTGTTTATTTTGTGAACAAATAAAGTTTTAAATAAACTTAGGCTAGGTACTAACTAACCGGATAGTCTAGATACGAACGAACGACGCGACGCAGCGCGTGAATGAGCGTCGAACTAAGATGCGAGACGGCCTGCGCGCGCCCCGGAATTCGGCAAGAAGTCAAGCCCCCTGCGTACTTGTAGTTGTTGTGCGCCCGCCCGCCGTCTGCCCAACCTTTAGCGGATTAGTTTTTGTATGTGATACATGTTTTAATACATTTATATTCGAAGCACGAGTCTGTAACAATATAAAACGGCTGTTGATTTGTTGGTCACTTAACAGTTGAATACCAGGTGTTTTTACAACTTACTCATTGGTGATCATATAATAGAAGGTTACTCGGACTACAAGGTGTCATAAATGTCGAATCTGGTCAATTGGCCTACGACTTTTTTTGTACGTACTTATACAGTCATCTGCGATAGGTGTTGCCAGATGCAAATTATTTGTAAATACCTATCGTGATTTTATTTTAAAAGAGCGGGAATAAGACAAATAATTGACGGAGAAAAGTATGCGCACCAATACGCCTTAAAGGTATTTATAGAACCTGACTCGCTGTATTTTTTTATTTTTCAGTTTGATGTTTCTTTGTTCTTTTAAAAAAGACAACTCCCGCACTAGGAATAACTCCTGTGTAGTCTATGTTAGGACTTTAGAAACATTCAAACAAAGAACATAAAGACATCTAGACTCGACACAACAATTTGTGGGTGATAAATTTTTTGTTCTATGTCGGAATCGAACCCGCAACACTTGGCGAGGCGACCACTTTAACCACTGCGCCATCCGTGAAGTCGACAGAAATGTTTTAATTTGTATATCGTGACCGGGTGTGTTTATCATGATCTATTTTGTATACAATGTTGTTATTCTAAAACTAACCATTTACTAAGTCCCGTAGTGATTGTCACTACCTAGTATTTATTATTTTAAAATATATTAAGCATTAACTCGGCTTATTATATTATTGATTTTTTGTTATATGATTTTATTGATTCCAATTGAATGTTTAAAAATATTCCAATCTGGGTAGAACATTTTATATTGAAATGTAGGTTAGTTAAATTAGTTTATTTTTTATTATTAAGCTATCGACGTCTGCGAAAATCATGTCATCTGTATGAACACTTCGCGTCGTCTGCTGTACATATCTAACTATATTGATAGCAGTCCATTACACACGGCCGTCTGATCCCAAACTAGGCAGAGCCTGTACTATGGTAACCAGACTGCTGATAAACATACACGTTATAGATAAATTACACCCAGACACAGAACAAATGACCGTGCTCATCACACAATTATTTGTCCTGGGTGGGAATCGAACCCACGACCTCTGGCTCAACATTCAGGTTCACTAAGCACTAGAACAACAGGTCAGGCATTAACTAACATTGTACAAGAAAGAAAACTTATTTTTTCACAATTTTCACAGGTTTTTGAAAAAAACTATTAATACATATCGCAATACTTGATTTAGTAATGATTTAAAATGGATCAGAGATTACTATCTATATATTAATACGCGAAAAGAATTCTTAGTACACCTATTCAAGAACATTTCGCGAACGGAGGAAATTTGTAATACTTGAAAAAAAAGTGTTCAAAATTATGTCAAAACGTCTACAAAAATGTACACGTGACCAGTGTACAACGTTGACCTGTTATGGTAAGAGAAGTCTACTATACAATGACAGTTCAACTTATACTGGTCAATGAAGTACAACTACATTCAAAGTTTAACAATGTATGTGTATTATGGTGGAAATTCCACCACCAGGCGATCTCTAGTTCTTAGTAATCCATATTAGGTCCATGCTTGTCGTCATCCTTCGCGCCTTTTCCCAATTATATTAGGGGCGGCTTTCAGTCTAACTACGAAACGGCCGAACTTCGATATTTTACGTGAAGCGACTGCCATCAGACCTCCGCAACCCAAGTACTAGGCGATAACGAAATTCTGTAACCAGACCAGGTTGTCGGACTTTTTAGGGCTCCAACTACACGTAACGAATGCCACAGATGTTCGTATGGCAACCGGGACCGACGGCTTAACGAGCTCTCCGAGGCACGGAGGGGTCTCAATGTGTTAAGAATGGTCGCCCATCCTAAGATTGACCGGGATAGTATACTGAACCTTATAATGTGCTGACCTACTCGATTATCACTTAGCCACGAGCCCCTCCTAAGGTACATGCTTGTATTAGGAGTAAATTAAGTTTTGGTAGCGTTCGCGACACTTAATAAATTAATTTAAACACTGCAAAGTGTTAATATTTTCAAAAGTATGACATCATCCCTGTTTTAATCTTAAACAAACGTATTAACGTTTGATGAAAGTAAGCGTTCATGTGTTTACAATATAAATCACTTTAGGTTAGGTATGCAAAAAAATATATGTTTTCAAACGTATTTCATTCAGGTATGCAAAAATATTTTTTTGTAAACATTTGTAATAGCAATAATCTTAAATTTATATTCGAAGTTCTAGAAGAGATACAAGCTTTTCATACATTGCATCTTAAATCATAATTCACTTCACTGCAATATACCTATGCATAGGTACATATTAGGAGATCTACATAATGGGAAAATTGCTTGCTTTGAAGATCCATGTAAGCCGTTAGAGAGATATCGTTTGGTGTGTACTCTCTGTTTTTATATTAGTACCGTTTATAATTCTAAATTAAAATAAAAAAAATGAGAAACATTGTTAAAATTAAATTGACAAGTACTTATAAATTAAAAAAATTAAAACACCCCTGACTCAAAAATTCCTTACGAATAGAAAATAGCTGATGGTCTTCGTATAGTTGAACAATTTTTCGTGAATGAAAGCTAAGAACACTCTTGATCAAGTCACCTATCAAACAAGAAAAAACTAAATCAAAATCATAGATTACAGACACCAATATACACACATTAAACTTATAACACCTATCCTTTTTGCGTTAAAAATATCTCCGGCCGTTTTTTGATTGACAACCCGGTCGACCCGTACCTACTTCCGTACTAATAATTATCTTGGTACATACAGATTTACATCTTGTCTTTTTTGACCGCAAGATCTGTGACCAGGAGGGAAGGCCGACCATCGATTTTTGTCAATCAATGTAGAAGCGGTCTCTCGCGTATTGATTAGGCAAATTTAAGGGTACACGTGCGAACTGTTCATAAATTATTCATGTATTTTTTTTCATTGGTAGCATGTTGACGAATTAATCTGTTTTAAAATCCAATATCCAATCCTTTCTGCCTAAGGTTCGTTACGGTTATGATTATAGCCATCTTTTTTTTTGCTACAAGAGTGAGTGAGATGAACTGGTAACTCAAAAAGCGGGCATTGAATTTTTATAAAAATAAAGGGTAAATTTAAAGTGATGTAATTATTTGTATTGTGTAACGTTGTATTAGTGATACATACCAAAGCTAGTTAGGAGAACCAATTGTTAATCGATGTATAAAACTGTATAAGTGTAATTCGATTGTATTGAACAATATGTATAGCAAAGCATTTCCTGTTTCATACTAATTTTGGGTTTAAGGTTAAGTTGTCATATCATTTTTAATGCTTTTTATCTATCATTTAATAAATAGGTAAGTAGGTCCTTTTAAAGTATTGTATGAAACAAATTGAGCTGTGTCTTTTTTTTGAGGAATACTTGATAGTTCTTGTGACGAATCTGAATAAAATGTGTTGAAGAAGTTTATGTGCAAATATTGTAATAATCAACAATCTTAAGTCGACACAGTATTATTTATTGGTTTTGTAACAAATAAATGTGTTATAAATTTAGTTGCTTACATATTGTTGAACTAAAATTATAATTCAGACAGAGAACATAAGATATTTGAGAATGTCATGTGCTTTTTATTGCCATTTTTATGGCACAGCTCTAAAATCATATATTATGTTAGTATTTATAGTCACAATTACTAAGAAATAGTACCTGTAGAGTTAAATACGGTGAGTCATCAATTTTAGAGCCAAAAATAATTAAAACGTCTCAAAGTTTAATCGCAATGTGCATTTTAACATAACGTTTTTGTTGAGTTTTTGGTGCAATAAGAGATAAAGACTCAATTTGTTTTGTTCTATCATTTAGCCTAAGCGCTATTTTAGGTTACTTGTTAGCATGGGCGTACCCAGCTTTTGGCCCATTTTGGATTTTTGTTTTTGGGGGATCAAGGGTAAATTTTTTGTCGGTCCAGGTGAAGGGCAAATAAAAAAAAATACTTAAAAATTTACCTTAATAAACTTAATACTACGTAAGCATATAAAAGTCAGGAGGAGGGATGCAGCTGTCCTCCTAGGTACGCCCATGCTTGTTAGTTTATGATAGGCCTCACTATGGTACATCTACAGGTATATTATCTGAGGATAACTATAACTAAGACAACAGGGTTCTCAGTACTCATTGAATCTCGACCATTGTGGTTGCACGCGTTTCCAGTGCCTAATTTCATCATGATTTTGTTGAAATGTGATTTATGATTTTGTATTTTTAACGTACTGTTCGGAGTACGTCTTAAATGCGAACTTTCGTAACAGAGCTAACAATAATATAATAAATGTATCATAGAATTAGACGCTTTATTTACATACAATTTAACAGAATGGATTTTAAGTGATTAAATAACGTTTTAAACGCAATGTTGTCAGCTCCGTGACAGATTCCCTAGTTTATAATTATATCGAATAATAAGTACCTATACATAAATCACCTACATATAAATGGATTTGATACCAAATGACTAAATAGAAAGATAAACTATTGACCTACGGACAGATGTTAACACAAACAGTTGTCAGAATATCATATTTTTGTAACAAATACATATATATTTCATTATATCTAGCCTTACTATGATATATAATTATTCCGTTCACAGTGTACTCTTGTACGGGTACAGTTAGAATGTGGAAACCATTCTATATTTTACCGTGTGACGAACATTCCATTATATTGTATTATAAGTATTATAACATACATAGTTGTAAAAATGAGGAACTAAGTATATTTATCACTTGAATTTCTATACATATAGTCTGGCCTGCAACCACTGTTCAATGTGCAGAAATCACCATAAAATAAAATAAATAAAATGATAAAAAACGGCATAAAAAAAATATTAGTACGCAGTACGCGTAATAAATCACTAAGTGTATACATTTCATTCCTTATGTACCTAACATAAGGAACAAAATGTATATAGTGATTCCACTCAAAGAAATGTTTCAATGTTCGTTTCGAAGCAATTAAAAAGCCTCAATTTTTTTTTTACCAACAACCTAATAGAATGTATGTATTGTAACTGGCCTCGAACAAGACACTGTATTTTTATGACATTATAAAGTACAGATGATTTGTTCTCTAGTCAAGAATATTATTGCATAGTTTAATATTTGTATAATACGACTGAATAAATGATTGCAAACAACACATTGTTTTGTTTACCTACATGTGGCGTATGTAATTAATTGTCCTTAATTGATTGAATAGCAGCAAAGTTGGAGTAATCGGTGCTGATGATTACCAGACTCATTATCTTAATATGCATTTAGCGTAGCGGCTAAACTATTAACTTAATATTTAATTACAGGAAAATGTGTCTTAATTTGTTGTCTGGGTTTTCGCGTGCCTTAAGGGCCCTATTTCATTAGAACACCATAGTGGCGCCACCGGTCGCGCTGCCAACGAAATGTATATAGTCTATGGAGGGTATCTCGCCTGGTATCAACTTGGTGGCGCAACAAAGTTGTTGTCGGTGACCGAATCAGCCGCTGTTGGCGCAACCATTAATATGTATCAAGCTATTTGCTTTTAGTTTTTATTTGTTAGTTAGTATTAGTTGCGCTACCAGGGATGCCCCTCCCTTCCACTCGTCGTACGATAGCAAAAGAACTGTTAACTCTTCGACGTCCAATTTGAAACTGACAATCCTAGTGTTTGTTTTGGTGTTTCTCGCTTGGTAGCTCAGACACCAGGGTGGCGCAACTGGTCGCGCCACCCTGGTGTCCTAATGAAATAGGGTAAATTTTGCACATAGTGTTATGGCAACGGTTCACATAGTGTTATGGCAACGGTTGCTAAGACAACCTATACTAAATCAACAATTATCAACTTGTAGGTACACCGTAATTACGACAAATTATTATAAGTCGCTCTAATATGCATAGAATTTTCCGATTTCATTGAAACTGCACAATTAAAAGTATACAAAAGTAGGTACACCGTAATTACGACAAATTATTATAAGTCGCTCTAATATGCATAGAATTTTCCGATTTCATTGAAACTGCACAATTAAAAGTATACAAAAACACCATTCTGTTAAAATGCTATGTTTTGTAAAAAATTCAAGTCGATTCATTAAATACTTTCCGAAATTTGCGGACAATAATTTTGAATAATTATTATTTTTGTATACTTTTACTTGTTAATATTTTTTAATTACCAGCTACGCGTGGCCGGGTAGCCCAGTAGTTAGGTAGGTGAAAGAAAAGTATAAATGTTGAATTAGGTAGGTACTCGATGCTACGCGTCATTCTTTAAGTATATGACTGTAAAGGTACACCAGTCGTGCCATTTTCGAATGATCCTTTTACAAAGGCACAGCAATTAATTTTTATTTACAAAGATACAGGCATCTTTCATGCATTGCGCGGTAGCGTAGCGTAGTGACAGCAATGCATGAAAGAATAGGTAGCGTGGGACCTTTATATAATCAAAGCGTGGGACGCTACCTATTCTTTCATGCATTGCTGTCACCATCGCGTTGTGTCAACTCAGTCAAAAGTACGGGAGTTCATAAATTAAAAATAAAAAATGTAATGTGAAAAAGAAAATTTAGAACTGATACTAATTATTACTAGAGACCACCAGGCGGTGGTCGAACGTCGACCATAATTCATTAAGTTTTAGTTAATTTACTGACTAGTATAACTTGAAGTGTCATTGTACCTACTTTAGGTACGTACGTTCAGGGTACGTACTTACGTACCTTGTCGGTTTAGAAGAGAGGCACTTAGGCACCTAATTATTTACTTGTGCGACCTGTTGACTGATAGCACCGTTGTTAGTAGACTAGTAGAAAGTAAACCTAAAGATACTTTTTGTGTGTGAGGTAATGATTATTGTACAAGATTACCTGCACATGTATCCCCGTATCCTTTTAGCATTAACAAATTGCAAGAAATTTACCTGAAACAAAACAAAATTTCAATAAAAATGTGTTACGATTTAAAATGACACATCAGCTCCTTACAACATATTGTTATATCCTCAGAAAGCACTTAAGACATAGTAAGTTAGTAAGTATGTGTCTGTGGATAGAGATATTTTAATTTTATTATTGAACAGCAACTGAACACAAAATGCATGGCAAAATGCTAAGGCCCCAGGCCTGAGGGGGGCCTTAGGCCTTGAAGGCCCTGAACTCAGGATGTACTTTGTGTTTAATGAATTGAAGTTACCACCATTATCGGTGAAATATTTTCTTTAAATTTAAGTAGGACCAACCTTGAATACAACCAATTCAAATGAAAACGAGTGATTGAAGTCGGTTAACAAATAGCGAATATATCGAGTAATATACACAAAAAAAAATTAGACAATTTGATATTAGATAGAGTGTACTTTATTGCACACCAAAAAATAGGATACATACGGAAAATACAATATTAAGTAGCAGTACAATGGGCGGTCTTATCGCACTCTGCGATCTCTTACAGACAACCTTTGATGGACCATACTGTTGAGAGAAAGGTACCTAAATGTACTTTTGATGAAGTTTGCGAGGATGAACGTTTCCAAGATCCCTAAAGCTTATATAAAATTAAAGTTTTCTATCGTGTTTTGGACATACTGAATTATTCACCACCTGGCGTCCTGGTTGGTCTTCCTACGAAAGAACCATCCCAGTTTTGAGCTGAATTGATTGGGAAGGCCAATAAAATACTCAAAACTGCCAGACTGTTGTATAATTTAAGCTAGAAAATGCTATCCCAAATGATACTTTCATTCACAAATATAATTACTTACTATAAATATATAAACAAAAAATAAAAAACGAAAATAACATATCCAAGTTTAGTTAAAAATAAAATATAAAAAAATAATAAATTTGGATGGTATACTAAGAAATTAGAGCAATTTAATCCCAAACATTATCATCATGCGTATAGTCTAACAGTGTAATATGCCTTACAACAAAGTTTTTTTTTGTTTTAAATTTGTTTAAGCTCAGTTTTTGTATGTGGCTTGGTATTTTATTGTATAAGCGTATACCTTGGCATCTAAATGAACTACTATTTTTTTGGAGGCTAGTCATTGGCAAATGGCAGCACAAGCATTATTCCTTTAACAATAACTTTAGTGTAAACTTCCTACTAATATTATAAACGTGAAAGAAAAACTACTGAACCGATTGCAATTAAATTTATTATGTAGGTAACTGGACACCTGGATTAACACATAAGCTTTTTATCCCGACATTCCCACGGGAACATTTGGACTTACGCGGGTGAAACGCAGCTAGTATATAATAAAACTGTATTTGGGTCTAAGATTCGTAACGGCCATTCCAAAAAGCGGGAAGCGGGTAACACATTTATATTTTATGTGCGGTGTGTAATTAATCTGTACCGCTTTGTATAAATAGGTTTTACAACATTTACAGGCTGCATCAACAATACTGGCTAATCTCATAAATACGGAGAATGAATATACGTGACTTAACTAGGTGACAATAAGGAGCTTGGCAACATCCTCGCGGTGCACAGCATTAGAAATAGCAAAGAACAACGAAACGCTTTTTTTTTGGGAATTGATGATGCTGAATGCTCCCAGCAAGCCAGATTCTTTCGAGATGGGAGTGGCAAAACAATTTATTTGCTCTGTTTCTTAACGCTGAACAGGCTTTGTTTTTTTTTTCAGTAGAGTAGAGTAGGTACACAGTAGAGTATCAGTTCAGAGCAGTTTGTGTCTCGGGATCTTTCAAACACCAAGCGAACGTCGTCAGTAATGATGGCCAGGACTTGCAGGTGGCTAATAGAGGTTTCTGTGCCGCAGCCTAACCTCTAAGTATCTAGTTTTAGTTTTTAGACTAAGAATTATAGTAGGATATTTGACGTGACGTCTTGTTAAGTTGGAGGACATCCTTTAAATGAGAAATGAGCACTTGTTTGTACTTCGGGTTGTGCCACCCCTCAGCGCTAGCTTGTCAATACATCATTCGAAAGTACTAAGTAGATATGATCTTTATTGTCTAATAAATAGGTAATATTATTATAAGTCCTTGTTCTGATATGATGAAGCAATGTGTATCTATTCGCTATGTGCGAAGTGCATGGTGGGGGTATATAAATCGATCGCAGCGCATGCCGTGGAAGAAATCTGCAACAATTCGGGATAGTCTATCATATCAGTCAAACAAAATTACTTTGATTACCTACAATTTGTTTGTAATTCGAAATAGGTCATAATTGTTGTTGTGTTGTGAACTGCAAACATTTGTTAAAGTACCTTACCTAATAAAAATTAAAATTCTAAATGAAGTGTGCCACATAATGCACATTTGATTACTAGTACCTGGGAGACCGAGCTTTGGTAGCTTTTTGTAAAATCGTATTTGTTTTGTAAAATTGCATTTTACAGGAAATACAACTATGCAGTTGAACTTAAAATGCAAAACTCTATCTGTATACAAAATTTCATCAAAATCGTTTGAGCCGTTTCCTAGATTCAGATTATATATATATAAACATACATATATACAAGAATTGCTCGCTTAAAGGTATTAGATTATTAATAACATAATGCACAACGTAATGTAGGCTACATTATGTTTAAAGCATTATGAGAGTATTTACTTTTAAACTTGTTTTATAGGGTGTTAATGTCACCGATGTTTGACGAATGATGTGGGCTCTTATTAAATAACTATTGCCATTATTTCGTATCTCTTCAAAATTACTTACATGTTGAGCTAAATTTTATTTATTTCCTTTGAACAGAGTTTGAGGTTGAAAACTTAAGTTGTGTTTTATACATTCAAAACCAGTTTTTATAATTATATGCATATTTCTATATCCTGTTTCTAACAAATTTCTTTAAAAAACCGTTTTTCATCTTTCTATGTACCTTTATTTATGACTTTATATGACTTTATTTATGAGAAAATAATAAAACATTTGTATGTCATTATTTGACATAATCCCGAATAGTTTCGTATGCTAAGTGGCGCTACTATCGTGCACTATCCCAATACATATGTATCAACATATTATACATAGAAATATGTGGGTGTTATGTTATACAAATTACTTTTGCAGACGCTAGCGAGTCTGCAAAAGCAGTACTAGTGGTTTTCTCATCTGTTAATTCTTAAGTCATTTTTTATTACCTAAACAATACAAATGGTAGTTAACAAAATATTATGTATTCTAATCCAAACTATTAGACTAGCAGAGTAAAAAACTTTTGCAACATCTGTTAGTTCTCGTCTTCTTGTTTTGTTCCGATTTCTGAATCGCTTCCGCTCTAAGAAGTTGTCAATTAGGATCTCTCTTCTTGTTATCCGTCTAAAGTATAAAGTTAAAGTCCAAGGGGAAAAGAAAGGCAGCACACGTTTTCATTCGCAGTATCATACACAAGTACTGAAACAGGAAATGAAAGTGTTGATAAGGAAGCTGAAACACTAAATTCTCTGATTCCTTTACGAGCTTCGAAAGGTCAAATCGAATCAAAGGACGCATATTTCGTAACATAGGAAACGTTCAATTAATTATGTAAGACAATAAGAGGGTGTGCGTAATTGAGATGTTGAGTGTTTTGGAGGCGTGGGCGCGAAGGTATGCGGCACGCGCGGGTAATGAGCGACGCAGAGTCGCTGCAGGAAGCCGTCACTTGTCGCGAGGAGCTGAGGAAGTGTAGAGTCCTGGTCATTGCGCACTGACCTGAAGCCGCCGCACGTAGCCGCCCGCGCCCTCTAAATGCATTTCATAGACACATTGTCTGAACGTTGTGTGTGTCAAGTCCGTTCCCGTTCTATAGTTAGCAGTTTTGTGTTAGATCGCAAAGTAAACTGAAGTCATATTCACAGCAAGAATTTAATGGCGGATGCGTGACCAAAAATTTGAATAATTTAGATTAACAAGGCTGTTTTTGGAGGTAATGCAATTATTTTGAATAAGTATTGTATTATTTAGTTGTGTATAGAAAAAAAGCTTCTTAATTTTTTTTTATTTAATTTGAGTCACCACATTTTGGCATTAAGTTAATAAATTTGATAAATGTATATTTTTTTAAACAAGGATGCAACAAAACACTGGGTCGTTTGGTTGCTTCCTTGTTTTAACTTAATAAGACTATTCACTTAACAATTAATTTCTAGAGACCCTACTCACTGGTAATTAGTAGCTGTTTGTTGTCTGACCACTGTCTTTTGTTGTCGATCTTGGAACGCTTGAATCGGAGCTGCCCAACTAGGAAAGTATCTCTAGTTGGGTCGACCCGAGTTATGAGCAGAGCTATTTCATTTTTTAATATATTACGAGCAGAACTTTTTATACAGTGTGTACATGACAATAGAACACTTATTTAAATCACTGGGCATGACTCTAGCATGCAGTTACAAAAAGAATTAGACATTCCACCTGCTTTTATAAGAAACGGAGGTAAAAATACCTGGCAATTCAAACGGTTATAGCTTGCAACGGATAATTTTTCTATTCACACTCACAACATGAGGTTTCTTTTTTTTTTTACATCAACCGATTTCAACAAATATAATTGAATGGAGAACCTTCTCCTGTTTTCCAAGGGACTGTATTTAACTAATCAGCAACGGACGGGAAACATAAAGGTCTTCGAGGCGTAAATCGAGAAACCCTTAAAGTAGAGGCGAAATGTTTATCATCTTTTTTATTGTTTCGGAGCAGTGGACGTTTTTTTTCACAAATCTCCGTTCAAAGAGAGCAGGACTGGCTGATTGAGGGTAATGATTCGCTTTCCTGCAAGTTTATAGGATTGCCAGAAATAGTGGCCAAGACCTGTGAAAGGTTGGTACCCGCCGTGTCGCCAGTATTCCGCTCGACCTAGTAATGCATCCGATGTCGGAGAAACAACTGCACCGCGTGGTTTTAGTCTCGTCAATAAAAAGTAAAAATATAAATGCATATAAATAAAAGGCAATTTATCTATTTAATTTTTCTTGATAAGCTAATGAAGTGAAAGAGAAAAGGATATTGTGAAGTAGGTAAGCACATAAATACATAGTTGTAGATCATGCGCTGTAACAAGGATGCGATGTAAGTCTCACAATAACACGAGTTACAGCTCTCAACTGATACAGATTATTGCTTAAGTTAATTGTATTGTCACGATACATATATTATATTATAAGAACAATTAGGTCGGGGCAGGGATCGGAGATTCTTGACCTGTTATCACGCGGACGAAGCGACGCGCTGATACCGACCGCACTCTGCCACGAGCTCGCTCTGCTAATGTCGTAACTCTGAAAATTAAACCAACACACGTTTTGGGAACAAACAATTATATTTTCAAGTAAGAATTTTAATGTTATGTATTTTAATATGGAAGAAATTGTTTTGAATTACAAGATAAACGTCAAGACTGGTCCATATTTGTGGTTAATGGGAATACAGGGAACTCGGAGTTGGTTGTTTAAATTTATATATTTCTTATTCATTTCTAGGAAAGTATAAAATAACTAATTAAAATAGTTTTAAAGCTAAGCAGTGGACGTGTTTATCATTAAGGTACAGCATGTGGCGCTTCGCCCTTGTGGTGCTGTGCGCGGCGGCGACGTACGGCTGCGAGCTAAGTCTTGGCGTCGGAGCAGCGCCCAAGTCTCCAGGAGACAACTTCTATCGGCTCATCATCAACGGTGACGTGGAGCGATATGCGCCAGGAGAACGATATGTCGGTCAGTAGACATTGCACGTGTTCTTATTATGAACTTTTAGAATGTCAAAGATACCTAATTTCTTTTATGTACCTATGTGATATTTGACAACATAGTAGTAAGTAGCATACATATAATTAGTGTTAAAAGGCTTTAATACAAAGGTTCAATTCATGTTTTAAAAATTGTTTTTCTTGGAATAAAATGCACAACATTTCTTGTTCTGAACACGAACCAAAAACCATCCGCATCCGTCAAAAATGACATCATTCAATTGCTACGAGTTTAAATCCATTCATTTTCACATTTTTATCTGGACGTAGCTGTTCTTTGAGAAGTGTTTTAATTTGATCCTAAGACAACAGTCACAACCAAAAATTTAATTAAATTGATGAAATTCAAAATGTTAAATTGAAATGCATTTGAATGCCACTTGCATTCAAATGCATTTCAATTTTACATTTTGAATTTCTGCGCGTAAATTGATGAAAACACTAGACCGCCATGTTGTCCATTCGTCATGACGTCATGTGGGCAGTAAAAACGTAAATTATTCAATTTTTACCAAATTGAAAATGAGTAACTATCCTTATAATTGGTGATGGAGGAATGGAGATAGAATTCTAGTAAACTATCTTATTATCTTTTAAGCCTCGACGGGAATAGAGAGGCATTATTAGTTTGACGTGTGTCTGGTTGTAGGATCGTAGCCTTCAAACGGCTTATTTTCTGGTTTGTAAGGTGTTTCTTGGTCGAGCGTGTTTTTAGTTATACTGGAAACAAAAATGTGTTCAGCTGTTTGAAGATTGGGTATCAGCTTGTGTCGGGGATTTGTCTTATAATTCGTAATGAATTAATCATTTTATAAATTGGGGCGCCTTACTGTAGCCAAATACAAGACATGCTATTTTTGTAATCTAGACGGCACATTTCAATATCCAGTATAAAAATAATCACCCATTGTGCATTTTATTCGATTGGCACACAGATATGGCACACACACAAAGTTAGGTACCAATTCTCAAAATCATATCAATTTGACGTAACGGATGCCGTTTCTGTATCAAATCCTTGGAATTGAAACTACTTTTTTAATTATGATAACATTGCTACAATGGTGACGCATGACGTAACAAAAATGTTCAGTTTATGTATACCTCTATTATAGTTTTAATTATAAGTAGGTATATAAAAATGTTGTGTCACATTGTTTGTTCGCTATGAATATCCAAACTAATGAACCGATTTTGATGAAATGTTGCACAATGTATGCAGTTTGGTCAACCTTGAGAGAAGAGATAGTTATCATCTCAATTTATGGCCACAATATTTTTTTCGTGCAAATTACTTAGCCACAGCAACGCGTGGACGGGTAGCTAGTACATCTATATGTTAATAGGTGAAGAGAATTCTTTGTATTCATTTTTTAATCAAATTTCGTGCACGGAGGAATGTGAAAAGAATCTTAAAGGTTACATGTAGAAGAAGTGCAGAAAGCTAAAACTTGTAAGCAATGTTAGTGTTAATTATGTGAAAACGGCGACACAAAGCTCACAGCTCCAATGATCTTCGACTCAGAATGATGATCTGAATACACTATTTCAGTATTCGGCACGGTGTTTCTTACACCCTGTATATGTTGACCTGTCACGGTATGGATAGTCTATACAATGACGGTTCAACTAATACTGGAAATGAATAATTTGAACAACGGTACGAATAGGTCAATCTAACAAAATATTTAAAATTAAATGAATTATTGTCGAACTTCGACCAGCAGGCAATCTTTTGTTAGGGCGCGTTTATAAGTCCACGCTTACAATCCGCGTACACGCAGCAACCGATTTCTCACCACGCACGCGCAGACACCGAACTGTAAATATTCCTAAATTCACGTTACTACGTTCGCAAAATTTTCTTAAAAAGGGGTACAAAGAATTCTCTTCACGTCTTAATATAATGATTAGTGCGTTTGTGTGGACATTGCGGTGGCTCATTTGAAACAAAACCAAGCTCACTAATTTAAGGCTTTGCAAATTGGGTTATGGAAAGATACCGCTACACTCCTTAAAATAGTTTGATTTTGTTACAATGATTCAAATCTATATCAAATCAAATAGATATCATTAATATAAGTTTTTATATTCAGTATTTAATTTAACAGTTGTATTTTTTTCCAGAAGTATAATTTCACTTGCACAGTATTTGTTATAAAAGATTTTCAGATCATCAATACTAATACTAAAATTAAAGTGTCTGTTTGTAATGTCAGATAAATAATGTTTTTAAGCTCTCCAGTTATTTGCACGATACCTATGCCTAAAAATTTGTTTTTTAATTCTTTGTCTGGTCTGCCTTTCTGTCTGTCTGTTTGTGCCAGCTAATTTCTGGAACGGGCTGACCGATTTCAACGGGACTTTCAGTGACAGATAGCTGGTGTTATAGGGATTAACTTAGGCTACTTTTAATTTTGGAAAAATAGTTTCTCGGTTCCCGCGCGGTTTCGCTCGCATGTACATATTTACACATATGTACACATGTTTACACTTGAACCGCTAGTAATTAATAATATTATAATCGCAATGGCCTATTTAGACCATTATACTATGTAAGTGTAATTGTATAAATAGGCCATTGTGGTTATAATGTTATTTTTTATCTCTCTCCTTATCTTCACGACATCCGATATTCAAAAGCGCAGTACCAGTACAAAAACTGCTTTAATGAAATTTTTGTTTTAACTTTGAATAACAACTACATCAGTAACTAAATTTTAAATATTCTTGTAGTGACTCTCGTGGGCTCCCGCACTCACGACGTAGTGCAGCAATTCACACGGTTCCGGATGATTCTGGATCCGTTGGACCCTTTCGCTGTTCGCGCTCCGAGCAAACAGGGCCAGTTCCAGCTCTTCGCCGACACCTTGACTAAGTTCGACGAGGAGTGCACGAACTCTGTGATAGAAGCTGATGACCTGCCAAAGACAGAGGTGCAGGTGATGTGGAAGGCGCCCCCTAGTGGCTCTGGCTGTGTACTTCTTAAGTAAGTTGCGTTTTTAGGGTTCCGTTCCTCAAAAGGAAAAAAAGGAACCCTTATAAGATCACTTTGTTGTCCGTCTGTCTGTCTGTCAAGACCATTTTTCTCAGGAACCCGTTGACGCGTCAAGTTCAAATCAATACCAAATATAAATGAAAATTAAGCTTCTAAGTCAACGCAATCGAAAGATACGGCCATTGAAGCCATAGATTTCACCAAATTCCAATTCGTTGATAAATCAAAACATATAGGGTACTTTTCATTGACCTAGAATCATGAAATTTGGTAAGAAGTAAGGTCTGACAGCACAAGTAAAGGGAAAAATCCGAAAGTCGTTAATTTGTTGTTATATCACATAAAAAAAAATAGTTTATGTGATTACAAACATATATTTTGTGGTTGGAAAGTTGATTTTGTCGTGAATCGATGCATGGAAGAGTATTTTTAAAACATCAAAGTTAAGTTTGTCTTTCGAAATAGACGGGCAAAAATCTTCGAGAACTGATTCACCAGGTGGACTTACCATCTACATACAAGTTTGTTTTCTTACGGAACCCTCGGTGCGCGAGTGACACTCGCCCTTGTCCAGTTTTTTAGATATAGCTTGATTCGTTTCTCTCGGTAAAAAAAAAATAGAAGAAATGATAATAATATTAGGTAATTACTTACCTATATAATAATTAATCGAAATACTGGCCATTATTGGTGTTTAGTTCAGTTTTTTTATGAAAATAATTTGAATTCTAAGTAAATAAAAGATTTCGTTCTCTCACTAACCAGTATATTATTATTAGGCTTCTAGTTTTGTCCACAACCAAGTTATAGGTTGTCGAAAATGGCCTGAACTGCTTCGAGGTAGGTATGGTACGGCCGTGCCACTTTTTGTGTTTGCTCGACTCATATGCAACACGTCTATTAATTCGTAATTCAAAGATTTTCGGTAGATGGCGCTAGACGTCACCGTAAAAATAAGGCGATTCCTAGATTGTATAATACACTGACCGGCTGCAATGATAGAGTTATTGGTAGTTTGCTATAATATGTTGATAATGTAGAGATAGATAGATAGAAGATTTTTTGTTGTACCTACACGATTTGTGATGTTATATGCTTTGCAGTGAACAAGACAATTGGTTAATTACCAATATTGCAGACAATAATATCTATTTAGTACAAGTAAATTCTACTATTTTCGTTGACAATTTTATCACGAATCTTAGAGTACCTACTCTAAGATTTATGATAGTTAGATATACCTACCTTACTTAAATCGTCATCAAGAAGTATTTGATCTAAGAGTAAGAGCTATATTTATTAAAGGACTTACATGAAGTTATCTAAAAGCACCGTAACAGTAAAACAATGTTTGTTCCAGAGCCATGATCTTCGAGAACGCAAGCCTATGGTACGCCGAGGATGGTCAGCTGACCAAACGTGTTTGCGAGGACACCTCGCTATTGAACAGCGAATGTTGTGCCTGCGATGCCGCCAAATACAAAGTATGCTAACGTCTCTTATTAGTAGTAAGAGCCTTATTTATTTTAATACAAAATATGTAGGTACCTCCAGCATATTGCATGACTCGCAGATGCTGCAGATGTTCGAACATGGTATGGACTGAGGAACAGATAGGGTACGACGGACCATATTATTGGATCTTTGGCACCCGTCTCTAACCATAAACATCATCCATTCAGACACATACTGATGTTAGATATTCTTGGGATTCTCTACTGCTTTGTGGGCCTAATTATAAACAAATATTGTAATATAAAGATGTATTTTATTGTAAAACAAATCAGGTAACTTCTGCCACAATCTACTGTAACGCAGGGGGTAATTTTTCCATTCGGGTCTGATTGCCCCGCGGTACAATGATTCGATCGAAAAAGGGCCACGATTGTTGCAAATTTCCGAATATTAATAAAGTCTTTTATTAATATAGATGGTCTTCGAAGGTCTGTGGTCACCGCAGACCCATCCGAAAAACTTCCCCGTGGAAACGTTGTGGCTAACTCACTTCTCTGATGTCATCGGAGCTACACATCGCAAGAATTTCAAGTTCTGGGGGGAGGGCGAGATTGCTAGCGATGGATTTAGGTACGTACATATTATTTATTAATGCGAAGTGTTACACGTAGTACGGTACTAACACGTGAGGAAGACAAAAACAGACTTCTTTGGAAGGCGAAGTGTGTCTTCTAGTCTAAGTTCGATTAAGTTACACACTGTTACAGGTTTATGCAAAAGTACAACAAGAAATGTCTTTTTTACGGGCGCAATATTATAGGCACCACATTTCTCATATTTGTTTCTTGATATGTACTTACTATTATATTAACTGAAAAACAAAAAACATAAAGCGTATATCCTATTCATATTTATATACAATAATATATGTATGTACTCGTGAGGAAAAACTTTAGTAAGATATTGTTATTTCACTATATTTGTTCTAATCACACTCATTGGTAACACTACTAAAGGAAAGTTGGACTTCTCAGTAATGATTGCAGCTTTAGACAATTACTATTTGTTATAAAGTTAAACAATAAATGCATAATTTTTAGAAACATTCATATTGCATAGTCTGGAATCGTCTGCTGAACGTTTTCAGGTCTCTAGCTGAGTGGGGCTCCGTAGGGCTGATGGAGCGAGAGTTGCGCCAGGAGGGCTCCAAGCTGCGGTCCATTGTGAAGGCTCAGGGGCTGTGGCACCCTCGCGTCAATTCCAACACCTCGGCCACCTTCACAGTTGATAGGAAAAGGCATGTTGTCTCACTCGCATCTATGTTCGGTGAGTACAACATTAGCATATACATAGCATAGCATTAACATAGATAAACTCACGCCTTCCTCCCTTCGGAGTAGGCAGAGCACAAAAGCCCGCCATTTTGCCTTTTGGTCTAGTGGTTACTGATCTTAACTACTGAGCCAGAGTTTGTGGGTTCGATTCCCACCCACGACATATAATTGTGTGACGAGCATGATTATTTGTTCTGTGTCTAGGTGTAATTGATCTATTTATATGTATGTATTTAGTAATATATAAGTATGTTTATCAGCAGTCTAGTTACCATATTTATGTGAAATAATTTATTTTCACAGTAGAAATGTCCCCAATTTAATTCTCTTAAATATACAAGCAGGTAGAGTGAAAATTAACTGGTAATTTTTTTTTATGAAAGTAAAAAGGTTTTTTGATTAGCCTCTGAATTTCTTAAAAGTTGTATGTTAAAATTTTTACATTAGACTTAGGGTTTTCATTTTAATCTATCCACAAAAAAATACTTTTCAGCCAAAAATAAATAGTTTTCAATATCCGATAGGTGGCATTTCCCCATCGGTGAATTACCTTCACCCGAACTACCCTAAAATTTCTTTTTAACCATGTTACTGGAGTATCGTTGTCGCAAGAACTCTGTTGGAGTATGACAGTATAGTAAGCTAGTTACACAACCGATGTGTTGATAATTTGTTGGCACCGATAACTTAATATCATCGGGCCGGCCGTGTGCTTTGTTGTAAAGTAGTATTCATTCGTCCATTCCAGGACCTTCTCCTGACTGGGTGGTTGGCGTGAGCGGGATGAACCTCTGCCAAAAGGATTGCACGTGGGTCGAGTCGAAGATCGTCGATTTGTTCCCGTATGACGCGGGCACCGACAATGGCGTATCTTACTTGGTATTTATATTTACAATGTATTTTTAAGCAGTTTTAAGCCTTCGACTTCGACGTCACAGGTCGCAGGATCGATTCCCGCTCAAATGTTTGTAAGCAAGACTATCTGTCTGGGTTTTTATGTATAAAATGTAAATAAATAAATAAAAATGTATACAATAGGAACAAATCCATCTCAGTTATGTTTAGTGTAAGTCAAAATAGCGCTGTGTAATAATGTCACAGAATATTGATATTGTTAATGAGGCAAAAAATTTATTACAATTCCAGTCACCGAATTCCGAAACGGTTCCCCGCGAGAAAATTTACCGAATCACTCCCATGTACCCAGAAGATCCTCGTGCCCCCTTCTACAACCCTGGCGAGAAGGAGGTCCCGCCCCTTGCGAGGCTGTACCTTACCAGGGAGAAACTTATCTCCAGCTCCTGTGACGAGGATGTGTTACAGTCACAGGTTATCGAGGTGGAGGAGAATACACAGACTGTGAATAGACGTGTGTAGAAAAAGTATTATCTATCTATACATCTAATGAGTGTTTGTTATAGTAACAGCTTTTTTTATGGTATAGGGGTATATTTATATACGTGCCGAAGCATGGCTCTCCCACGAATGTTACATCAAACAACTTCTTTTTAACAAACAAATTTTTAATAAATGCATCCGAATGTTACATAAAACAGACAAAACCGGACAAATGCGAGTCTGATTCGCGTACCGGTTTTGATTTACCTGCAAAGTGTTCAAATTTGTTAAAATCTAAGGCTTAATGGCCATATTTTTGATTGCGTTGACTTAGAAGCTTGATTTTTTTACAGATTTAAGGGACCGCTGATATAAGTATTTGATGTTAATTTCAACTTGATGGCTTCCCGGGTTCCTGAGGAAAAGGGTTTTGAAAGACACACAGACAGACAGACGGACAACAAAGTGATCCTATAAGGGTTCCTTTTTTCCCTTTTAAGGAACGAAACCCTAAAAACAATTATTACGTAGTCCTTTAAGCTACCTTCTTCAGGTCACTGCCCTGTGCCTATACGTCTATATGATTGTACCTAAACTGTAAATTGTGTCGTATAAAATAATTGTATTCTTAGCGGAATGCGCGGTGTCCGATTGGAGCGTATGGTCGCAGTGCTCGGTGAGCTGCGGCAAAGGGTTGCGCATGCGCACGCGCGAGTACCGCATGCCGCAGAAGGCGCAGATGTTCCAGTGTGACAGGCAACTCATCTCAAAGGAGATGTGCGTCGCAGATGTACCGGAGTGCGAGTGAGTGAGCCAAGTTTACAGTTATAACAGTATCGCAGTCTTGCTTTCAATGATATCCAGTTACCACTTCCAAAAGTTATGGGTTGCTGTGTTGCCAGAGCAAGTGAAGGAAATTAATTTATTTTTGAAATTTTAGGTTTTTAACCACCACAAAGAGTGCCTCCTTACAAACATTAGGAGTTAAAAAAATTTATTATCGTTGTGGTTTGTAAAGTCGTAGGGTGGTCTGACATCCTAGTATTAATTCCCTAGTCGGGGTTCATATTCCAACTTAAATGTGCTCTTCTTCTTCTTTGTGTGTCTTCATCGGGTCTATTTTAATAGTAACTGTAACCGACTAATATCATATCCAGAGGAGACAACCCTGAGCAGGATCCAGACGCCGTGCCTGCAATAGACGAAAGCCTCGCCCGCGAATTCTGTCAGGTGACAGAGTGGGGTCCTTGGAGCCAGTGTTCCGTGACTTGCGGAGTTGGAGTCAGCGTTAGGCGCAGGAGCTTCCTCAACCACATGGGGCTCAAGAAATGTCCTTTAGTGCAGATTGGTGAGCTTTATTTCTACAGTTTTTTTAGTTTTGATAATTAATTTCAAAGCTTGGGTCTTCAGTATTTGTTTTCTATACAACACATACAATAATAATATTATTAATAATTAATTAATATTACCTACTAGACTATACAATATACAAATACGTGACGAGCTCGACCAATCGTACAAATAATAAAGTGAGTTACCGCACGCAGGCCTGGCTGCACTTTAAATCAATGCTTAATAACGCCCTGCGCGCAGCTGCGTCGCGACATCCGTTCGTACCTTAGCCTAGCTTTATTTGTTCACTAAAATAGAGTAATAGGCACATAACTTACTGATATTATTCAGATTAATTAATTCTTAAAAGAAAGACAACCCTTACGTCGCTGCATCGTTAGAACAGACACGAGTTTCGCGATATAGCAAACAGAGACAACTTCTAGGTGAATATAACATAATGCGACCTGAATTACTACTTTATTGTGTCGGAGCAAGAGTAGCTATTTGTTTAAATGATTTTGCGGAGTGTGACTTCTGTACCTTTATTAACTTTCTAATAATTGTGTAGATTACACTTTTAATTTATTTATTTTTAAGATAACCGTTCTTCGCAGTTATAAACGCCTTTGTGGTGTTATACAGAGTAAGAGTGTATCTAACAATCTGTGACACTTGCTAAACTTAAAAAAATATCCAAATTAGTGTTATGGATTTTCTCAATGAAGGAATGAATAATTCCAAAATAGAAAAATATGTTCGATTTAAAATCTGTAACTTTACACATTCCACCTGCTTTTATGGGAAACGGAGGTGATAATACCTGGACCTGGAAATTCAAACGGTCTTTTTGTAACTGAATGCTAGAGTTAAACCATTTCAGTGATTTAATTAGGTATTCCATTGTTGCGGGACACCTGTATAACTTTCCCGAAGAATTGGACAATCAATAATTGCAAAGGTAATATATCAAAGCAAAACAAACCCTTCTGCTTAATTATATTACTATAAATTAGGTTTCCACTCCATACCTGGCCGCGTTCAACCAAAAACAACATACCTTTTCTAAGTCTTGCCTATAATAATATTATTCTCGGACCTATTACACATCGCTGGATAGAAACTAAGCATTGTTTGTACTATGAGTTCTAGAACACGGTAAAAAATACTTAGATACATTTTTTTTATATATACATCTACATATAGAAACAGCCCGACCACAGATAAGATAATAGTACGACATAGAGTATAGATTTGAATGTTGAATACAGAGGACAGTCGCAAGTGTATGGAGCCGGAGTGCACGGAGCGGGAACGCGAGGTGTCCGACCCGTCGTGCCCGACCACGGACTGGGCGGCGTGGTCGCCGTGCTCGGCCTCGTGCGGCCGCGGCGTCATGTTCCGCACGCGGCTGCTGCTCGTGCCGGCCGAGCGCCAGCAGGAGTGCTCCGCGCGCGTCGAGCTCATGCAGCAGAGGCCCTGCCAGGAGCGGGACAGCTGCACCATCGATATGTTAACTGCTAAACGTCAGTACGATGTATAATCTACATATCCTAACTAATATTTATATATGCGAATGTGAGTTTGTTCGTTTGTTGCTCTATTACGCCTTGACTACCTTGACTTGGAGTACAAAAAAGGGCATTTTTCATCCACAAAACAAGTATTGTTCCCGAGAGAGATGACTAAATTGAAACATAAATGCGAGCAAAACTGCAGGCAAAAGCTAGTAAAGCAATACAAATTATAAGTATAGTAGCTGCCATAAGCACGGCGGCGGCGTCTATTGATGGCGAAATCCTATGTCGACAACAATCAAACATCATGGCGGTTAAATCAAACCGACAACGTGTTGTTATTAATTTTTAGTATTATTACTGAATACTGCATACTGCATATTCATAGATAATAAAAACTAAATTATCAGAAACAAAAATATTAAAATGAATAAAAGAGAAACTAATAAAATTATCAAACCAAAAGAAAATCCATTTGTTTGCAAGAATAGTGCATTCGTGCGTCACTAACCTTGCAATTCTGATATTAAATCTCAAGTGATCATGAAAATATTCGTAAATATGACCATATTTCCACCTTTCGTTCTCAGCTCAGATGGTTGCCTATTCGTCAACGCCGAAAAATGCGCGCACTCACTACCCTATTCACTATCCTCAATTCTCCATCTCCCCCTACTTATTTAACACCACACTTCCAACTACTGTGTAATAACCATGACAGAAACCTTCGGTCGTCAAGTAACCTACTTCTACTTTGTCCCTCTCATACCACTGGTTTTATCGGTTCTTCTTTCTCGGTTCAGTCTATTCTACTATGGAATGCGCTTCCTCCCGAGGTCAGGATGGCTACTAATCGTTATTCTTTTAAAGTGAAAGTAAAGGAGCTCTTACTCAAAGAGTTAGCAGATTCAACTCTTCAATAGTTAACCATTGAATATTGTTAAAACTTATACTTATTCGTGGATATATATACTTAGGTATGAGATAGGAATTTTATGGTGATCGTGTCTGCATTTATACATGTATGTATGTTTATGTATGTATTTATAAAATATATGTATATGCATATATATATGGATGTGTGTGTATGTATGTGTATGTATGTGTATATATATATGTATATATGTATGTGTATGTGTGTGTGTATATATATATATATATATATATATTGGGCTACAAGTTGCGTATTATTTACTGCACAATTATTTAACATAATTTTTATTTGCACCTACTTCTTCTTTTCTCTGCATCACCCAATGGTTGACTGGTAGAGAATGCCTTAGGCATTAAGTCCGCCAATGTACCAAATGTGCATAAAGTTTAAAATAAAAAAAATAAAAATAAAAATATTTATTGCCGCTTATTTAATTAAATATCATTTAAAGAAGTTAAGTTCAAACATTTATATCTTAGAAGCCGAATGAATGCCTAAAGAATAAATTGCAGTTTTAAACATAGTTATTATAAAAATAATATTGCGCAGTTGGCGAGTTGAATGATAAAACAATATGTTTTACTTTTGATTCTACAATAATTGAAGGATACATACATTTATCACCCTAAGTTCCGTTGCTAGTTTTAATATATTATGCGCTCTAGATAGATAATGATAACATCTTTAGAAACAAAACGAAATACCCAATATTGGTTGCTAAGCACATCTTTTAAGAAGGGCTGGCTTTTGATTATTAAATATTGAAATTAGAAAAATTAGAACGAACCAACAAACATTGTTAACTGTATCCGGTAAACTTGCTTAACTTAAAAAGTCTGAAAGTAGATTGAAACGATTGAAAAAAAAAATTTGAATTTTTTTTTTTAAAGTATACTAGTAACATGGGTCACACATTACTAGTATTCTTGTTAACCCTTCCAGCTAAGCTAAATGCTTGTGTTA